>JBCHJU010453310.1:0-12984 GCA_039654505.1 Plocamopherus imperialis
CTTTCTTTTTTGCAATGTCTGGTCCAACTCGTAACTGACTACATATGTAATTGGCACCGTTTCGGTTCAGGGCATTTTTAATTTTCTCAAATGTGTTTAATTTTTACCTTTTTTTTATGGAGACCACTGAGACCAAGCTGACCTGACCGTATTTACGCATTTCTTAATTTTGTGTTAAAAAATAAAATAAATGAAAAGATAAATAAATGAATAAAAACCAAGCATTTTTGGAGGAAATTGTATCGGAATTGCTCTCATGAGTTCTAGATTATCAAAATTGAAACATACTCTAAATCTTGTTCATTTCTTATCTTCTCTCGTTGGTCGTATCTGATTGTAAGATTTTCGTCTATGCCTACTCACAAAAGGTAAAAGGAAACAAAACAAATGTCAAATAAACACAAAAAAACAACAAAACAAAACAAAAAAAAAACCGAGAGGCAAGAAAGGCATGTGCGTCACCAAGTCTGCATGTAATTCAGTAATCATTTGCCAATCGCCGCCCAAGGGTGCCGAGAAAGCTAACCATAAAGGCAGACATGAACACCAGAATCTGAAATTTGCTTGACAAATTAGTAACAACTAGCGACAGATAAAGACTATTGCTAATGCATAGGCTTAGTTGCTTTTAATCTATGGCTTAGCGTGAATAAAACAGAATGCAGTGTCTTCGCTGTCAAAGACACCCAAAACACAAACTTTAAGTTTACAAGCAATAGAAATTAAAAAAAAAAAATCAATGCGAGTGTTTCAAATGTCTAAAACACTGCATGAGGCAGAAAGAAAGCAACAATAATAATATGTAGCAAAAGGATAGACCCTCTTCCATGAATTAAAACATGTCTGATGCAGCTCATAGCTGAAAAAAGAAACCCGCCTTCGTCTACAAGAAACACATTTCATGATTATATCATCTCTCGTGTATACATGACGTGGGACGTGGAATGTAGATGAAAAGATTAAGAGGTGATACCCGGTTCATCTATTTTGAATCCAACAACTTACAACTAAGCTACCATGCCCCCCTCCCCCGCCAACAACATAGTCCTTTTCTTCCCTATGTGCTGTACACTATAATATTATCTTTTCCGTTGGTTGTGAAATTCCTTGGATCTATTTATTCTGATGCTCTCTTGGTTCCAAATATCGCCAGGTAATGAAAAAAAAATATATCTCAGTGAATACTTCCATTAGTGTATTCTTCAGTTGTATTCTCTAAACCCCTTTTCGTATCTATTGAACATTTGTTCACTGAAGAAGTTACCTCGAACTTGTAACCTTTCATGTCCCTCGTGCAATCAAAGATCGTTTCCTCTGGTGTTTCTGCCTTTCAGGGCATGTTTTGTTTGATATTGTACAGCGACTAATCGACGTCAATATCTGTGTTGCCCTGCGAAGAATATCCTCTACCTCTCCGACTTGGGTTCCATGATGGGCAGGCTTGACTACCTGCATGTACTCTACGATTGGTCCCATCGAGGACTGTCAGAGTTACACGTGGCTTAAAGATTTCTTTTGCCCAATCACAGGAGAATCTTATGATTCCGACGCTCCTGTTACCCTTAGATGTGAATTGTGCCACATGTTGTTTCAATTTCAAGACAATGATTTGTCTACTTAAACTCCAACGACATGCTTTTTTCCACGCTGCTTTCTGTCGGCTGTACGGAGCTTGTTTTACCTTTTGTGTCATCTGCTCTTATCACAGTGTGGCTGGCATTGCCTTTTTTTTTTAACTGTCCCTGCCAAAGCATTTGCTCAGTGCAATAAACAAGTATGGAATACAAGCGTGTCTTTAGTTATGTATGTGTGTGTGGGTGTGTGTGTGTCTGTGTGTGTGTGTGTGTGTGTGTGTGCCTTAGAGCCAGGTCGTGATGCAGTGGCTCCCATTGGGTCACATCGGCTGCTGATTCTCTAGTCGCCGTTGACAAAGCGTGGTACGATTTTCCGTCTTGTGCTAAGCTGGTTATGTGTTCAAGGTCATGATCTATTGATTGAAGTTTCATTAAAAACGAAAACGAGAAATATATGTGTTCATTACTGCGTGAAGTTTCGCTATTTGTCTTCCTCTCATTTTTCCCCCATTTGTATAAAAAACTACCATGTTGCTATGTTGGCAGGTATGTCCCTTTGAGTCAATCTAAAAATATGTCCCCAAAGACGCCACCGAGCCCTTTGAATTTGGAATGAGAACGTTATTTCAGCGCAATTCTTGTATATAGACCTTATTTGATATTATAGTAGGACCTAATACATGTATGTTGACGTTAATTGTTTCTAGTTGTTTTCTGTATAAGTATACAGCACATTTCAGGAGGGTCCTGATCCTTCAAGTAAAAAAAAACACAAAAAACCAAAAAAAAAACAAAGAAAACACACACACACACACAGGGAAAAAAAAGAAAAAGAAAGAAAAAAATGACCTGCAAGTAGCTTTCCATCATCTACGTTTACATGTACACAATACACTGCAGAAATCAGCAGTCTGGCATAGACGCAGCCGTCTACCCAGGACATCATTGGTTTTTAGTTAACCTTCCTTTTAAACTGGTCGATATTGGCAGCCATAATAGACCATTGATCTAGGTGATTCCAGTCGACGACCGTTTTTAAGAAAAACGAATTTTTATAATTGTGTGTTCGTGATGGGGGAACTTTGTAGCATTGAGAATGGTCGGTGACGTAGGAGTCGATGACGTTATGTGACTCGTGGTCTTGGAACGTACTTGCTTTGGTTTTATTTACATTTGTTGAGTTTGTGGGTGAAGAACTGTTTTGGAGGTATCGCTGGTATGTCTCCTCTAACTATTCTGGACATAAGGCTCATTCTTGAATTCTTTCTTCTCACTTCACATTCCACGAAAACGTATGGCCTGGTTTGATCTTTTGGTTCGCGTGGCGTGAAGACAGAGCTGAAATTGGTTCCGTAGGATGCGTGCCTTTTCTTTGCTATCGTTGTGCAATATATCAGAGTATATTATTGTTCTCCTTCACAGGACCAACACCGAAGTTGTCATTTCTTTTGCTCTTAACGTACCCCCAAAATGGCTTGGTGGTGTTATTTTCAATACATGTACTTCTTTTGGTCGCGTGATGATAATAGCGCCTCGGCGGCGTTGTTTTTTTTTTTTTTTTTTTTTTTTTTTTTTTTTTTTTTTTTTTTTTTTTTTTTTTTTTTTTTTTTTTTTTTTTTTTTGTTTTTTTTTTTTTTTTTTTTTTTTTTTTTTTTTTTTTTTGTTTTTTTTTTTTTTTTTTTTTTTTTTTTTGTTGTTTTTTTTTTTTTTTTTTTTTTTTTTGTTTTTTTTTGTTTTTTTGTTGTTGTTGTTTTGTTTGTTTTTTTTTTGTTTTTTTTTATCTCTCGCTTGCATTGCCGCCGAATGTCACAGTAAGGATAACTTTTCTTGGTTAGTTTTGACTGTTTATACTTTTGTCTTCTGCCTCAAAATTCCGCCAAATACATGTATAATGATTACGCCATGGTTGATCCATTTTGTTTTTCTTTGATTTTTTGGTGATGTATTTCTCTATGGCATCGATCAGTTGTGAGTGGAAGTATTCCCACATGCGTGGACATGAGCATTTCTATGAGATTGCTTCAATAGATATTTGATGATATTTTGTCTTTGCATTGCTCGAGGGTACTCCAGTCTGCTCGAGAATGTTGGAAATATTTTCGTGTTGAGTACACGGGCTTTGACAAGATATCTGTGATGATGCGGTTGTGATCGTATCTTCCACTAACTTACACAGATGAATTTAAGAACGAATGACTTGACGTAAAAGTGATGTCAAGAAGGCTCTCGCCACACGTTGGATCGTTGTGGATTTGGTTTAGACTGTGTTCAGGTGAGATGTCAATCAGGGATTGTTGATTTATGTTTTGGGAAACACTAGACATTGAGGCACTGTCCAGCTATTAACCAAGTTGATATGTGGGCAGTTTGAATCGCCAGCCAAGATAATTTGTTAATTCTCCGTGCTTCTTGTATCAATTATTTCTTAAGACTTTTTCATTTCAATGACATCATTTGTATTTCAACGGGGCTTGTAGAAGGACGAACCAATTGAAATGTCTGTGTCACCACGCATGATAATCATTTTGACTCATTGTAGCTCACAGTTTGTTTAATATTGTTTTTAGTCAATTGATGATAGATTTTTTTTTCACGAGTATGAAGATGCCCCCCCCCACCCCCCTTTTCGCTATTGTGTCCGTTCTCTATCGCGTCTGTAAGGCGTCTAGACATAATATTAGGAAACACTTCGTATGACTTTATTTCATTTTTAGCCAGGATTCAGTCCCGCAAACAACATCTGGTTGTCATTCCATGTTCTTAACATGCACACACGCATACCGACATGCGCAATGCCCAACCTGGTTTCGAGATATAAGCTGCAGTGTCATGATGGTGTGGGTGAACACAAAAATCAAAAATGCTAAGGAATACATGAACGTTTTCGGTGTTACAGATTTCAATTGCATGCAATATGTGCATGTCCATGCGACCAAAATTAGAATCCAGGGTCAAAGTGACAGTGGTTGTCTAGACATTTTCAACATAATGTTTAAGTGACCCGATCAATGACGTCACTAACACAAGTGGCTATTAAAGAATGACCTAGCCTTCCAGGCAACTGTTTGGTTGAATGAGAAATCACACACCTTGATCAATTTTCGACGTTTTCAACATGGGGAGGGACACGAGAATTGAATAAAAAATAATGATATTTACAACATTTACGTGGTGAACTCGTTAAGAATGTTTTCTGAATGTATGTCTGGGATCTTAACCACTTTTGAATAAAATAGATGTCAGGAAAAGCCAGAAATCAACATCAAGTACAAGTACAATGTATAGTGGTCATGAAGTTGAAGCGAAAGGTAATGCTTTAAAAAAAAAGTATCTTCGATTACAGATGAACATTATACAACTTTCTATGACTTATCGTTTTTTTCGTTTAAAGAAAGTCTGTTCATTAGAATCAGGCAGAATTTCTCACAATGGGCAATCTTTGTTTCCTGTGCCACTAGTAAACTCATAATTTATCTGTACACTTGTCCGTTCAATTTTAAGGCTCAACTTTTGTAATCCATTATACGTTGAGTTACCTGCCAACCTTTTTTTTTTTCTTTTTTTTTTTTAAATTACAAAGGAAAAAGAGGGGAAAAGAAGCCGTGGAAGGATAAGGAAAAGTTGGATCATAAACACGGGGGAGATGACAGACCTCAATATTAACAAATGCTCAAGGGCAGCACTAGACAGAGAGAGATGGAAAACCAGGACATCCAACCTCAGTACATGTAATGAGAAGGAACCCCCTTGATTTGACCTGACAAACAATCAAGAAATATGTCGCCAGAGTGACATCTAACTC
Source organism: Plocamopherus imperialis (assembly GCA_039654505.1). NCBI lineage: Eukaryota > Metazoa > Mollusca > Gastropoda > Nudibranchia > Polyceridae > Plocamopherus > Plocamopherus imperialis. The sequence continues at coordinate 5,377 of JBCHJU010453310.1, forward strand.
TCCCAAATAAGGACATGTGATTCCTATTCAAAAGATCTCTTCATTGGCTCCCGTAAAAATATCGCCTTGGCGTTGACTGCGAAAATGAAAATAGCCTATGTAATTTACCTGTGCTTGATTGACTCAGCCTTTCCATGTCATGTTATGACAATATATGCATTATTTATTATATACGCATATAGGCACTTTATAATTACAGTACAAAACAACATCTCATTTGATTCATCGAGAAATATTGGTGAAATATCTTTTATGAACGCGTATCAAGTTCTGGAACTTGGAACAACCTTCCAGTGAAGTTGAGAAACTGCGCATCCTTTCAATATTTTACAATTGGACTAAAAGCGATATATAAACATTTGTTCCATTATCTATTATTAACTCCCTGAATTAAGCACATTAAAACATTTATATGGCGTGATATCCTTCGGCATTATGGCATCCCATGTAAGTCAGTTCAAACGATCAAGTTTCTATAAAAACTTCAGATGTACTGTAGACAATGATAATAATTTCCTCAATGTTAAGACCGGTGTTGGACAAGGATGTGTTAAATGTTTTGTCAGCATTTCTGTTCAACTTGTTCATTGGCTGGGTGATGAAGACAGCTGAAGGCGCATCAAGAAGAATCTGCTGGACTCTCTCTCCGCAAAATTTGATGACCTGGATTTTGCAAACGACCTGGGTTGGGTTTTTTTTGGCTCATGCCGAACAACAACACATCCAAGAACAGACAGACAGATTTGACAAGTTTGAAATACAAATATGATTACATGTACGAATCAATACATATATGTACATGTAACTGTAATGTGAAAAAGACCTGGGAGAATTTATGTAACAACAGAGGAAATAAGAAAAAATAAAACTGAAACAAACCGAACCAAAATCTTTCGTAACACTTTAATGGAATCATGAATTTCATATGTCATTTCTAAAAACAATTTCCCTCATACAATGACCATTTTTACCAATTTACTCCAAATATCCATCAGATTTACATACATACGTACATACCATACATAAATAAATACATCAAGTCTGTGTTAACCTTTATCATTCAACATTTCTACAAACAGTGCGGAAAAAATTTGTAGTGGACAGATAAACATCAACTAGTGGTTTTCTAAAAGTAAATGAACAATTTAAGGATGACTTTTTCAGTAGCTTTTACCTCTTTCAACATTAACAGTAACAGTGTAAAGGGCAAAGGATCATCCCTAAATCTTAATCAGCCCTTAAATATCTGTCTTGACAGGGAATGTATTTTCCTTGACATGTGACAGAAGGTGACGAGTATAAAGACACTATCTTGATGTGTGTCATGGACAGACTTGAGAGATAAAGAGGACAGAAAGAGATGAAGAGGATGTCAAGAGATGAAGAGTCCAGAGAGATGAAGAGGACTGAGAGAGAAGAAGAGGATGGAGAGAGAAGAAGATAATCAGTTTTTATACAAACTGTATATTTATTGCTTCATTTCAACCAGATTGTAAGAATACAAAATAACCTGTCAATATACAGTGAAACTCTTATAGCAAGAATGAGCTGACCAGGCACATTTTCTCGCTATGTCCGAATTCTCATTATTCTCAAATGACAAATTTACGAGGGCAATGATCTTTAAAAGGGAAATAATAGCATGAAAACGTCAATGGCACCGTGCACATTCGAGTCAGATGAAGATGGGAGCTGAGAGAGGGGAAAGGGGAGAGAAGAACACGCCGTTCATTGTTTTCTTTGTTTCTGCCCGGCACTAGATGTACCCTAGGACTAAGAGTGGTAAATGGACAATAAGGTGGGGGGTGGGGAGAGTGGCAGGAAATATCTTGACCAGGAAGGAAAACAAAATCTCTCTCTATTGCTGAGATGGTCATTCATGAACTCTAATTAAACTCAATGGTTTATTCTAAAGAGTAAGGAGGATAAAAGACACAAATTGAAAAATGTCTCATTATTTCAATTCTCACTACTATTAGCAGACTCCACTAAAGACCTAAACAAGATAAGGAAAACCCTTTTGTTATTTCACGGACCATTGGTCAAAGCAAAACTTAATCACAAGTACCTTGTACATGTATTTGAAAGATGGTTTGATCTAGGAAAGCCATCTTTATTATCATGAACATCTGTCAGTAAACACATGATTTTCAATATTAAATGCCAATCAAGCCTCTATTCTGCTAGTCAGTTATTTGGTCATGCATAATATGTTTGGAGGGTGGAAGGGGCACAGGAGGGGAGGGGGGGTGTCCCTTTCCTTTTTTCACATATCACTGGTTAATCAGTTCAGAACCCCTAAATGGAAATTTTCCGATTACAAACTAAGATTTCTTACCCACAGGTACCCATAACAAGACCATATCTAGTGACGATCTAATGTCATTAATAAGTTGACGAAAAATCACCATACAAGCCTCTTAGGATTGCACAACTACTTTGCAAAACAAGTTATTACCTTATCACTGCACATCACATGGAGATAAACAAACAAACAAAAGTGGGTCATTCACCCAGGTCCACAAATAGAGCAGAAACACCTAAAGCAAGCTACGGACAAGCTCCGCCCACATCATGCCCATCTGTTCTTTACAGGCTCGCTGAAAATCTCTATATTCTGTTTATCATTATCATCATGATTAGAAACAACAACCCAAACGCAAAGCCATCGGACACACAAATACGCACACACACACACACACACACACAAAAGCACAACAAACAAACAAAACAAAATAAAACAAGCCCAAAGCAGCCTTTACATTCGTATGGATGTACAGCCAGTCACAACCCGTGGAATCTACAGAAACAACAACATAAAGATGTACTCTCATAATGGATCTTTATAATTATAATGTACAGTACATGAATACATTTTAAACGTGTACATACTGTGTTAAAAATCTCATTCCTGACCCAACAGTCAATTCATCAGTAAGCCGCATTTTAATAAATACCTAGAAAAAAGTAGCAATCCTTTCAAGCCTATCGGCTTATAGGGCCAGAGCTTATCCCGGTTTCCGTAGCATGAAACAGACAGTGGCAGATTTAAATCTATCACTTTCTGAATAGGATGCTAGTCTATTGCAGAATATTTTTCCAGCTGAAGGTGTACTCATTTTCACCTTGGTCGAGTGAAGCAAAAGGATGTGAATTGGTACCTATTATCATGAAATGGAGGAGAATAGATCAACTGACTTACACTCTACTTTACAACGAATTGAACCAACTGATGAATAGAATGATGAAACATAAGTATAGAATCTATACAGATCATGCCACTGATATATCGAGGGTTAGCAACCAGAATAACATAAAAGTCCAAAATAATTGATTTTGAGATGTCAACACCATAATATATTATCTTGTCTGTCTCTTCCTTAACAGTATAAGTCCATTGCTCTTATAATAATGTTGAAAACAACACCTCCGTTCTAATGTATCTTTGAAACAGCAGAAATGACTCTGCCAAAACAACTTAAAATGGACACACATACAAAACCATAATTCTGGGGAAATGTTCTGGTTGCTAGCCCCCAATATATATGTCTATATATGAACAATGTAGAGTAGTTCATAATTTTAACATACAAAGACACAAGGAATTCAGGGCATCAATTCACATCGATAAATATGTCAAAATATCACCACACCTCATAAATTCCAACAAGTCTCTGCATCATTTTGTGGAAAGAAGAATAAATATAAAAAAGATAAAAACTAATGTAATTGTAATCAGTCTTGTATGGCAAAGGACATAAAAAAAAAAAATTTTGACCCCTGCAGTTTCATGAGAATTTATCCACCTTGATGGTTAGCGGAACCTCTGGACGACGAGCGTGGCTCGTTAATTCATCCATCCAGTGAAGGTTCTTTTTCTCTTCCCGACTGAAAATTAAGAGAGAAAAAAGTCTTAATTTTATGGAGAGGAGCAAGCCATTCATTTTAGAACCCCAAAGCTGTTTTCTCTTTATATTTTATACAGTAAAAAAAAATTGTACATTTTTGTTTTTTGATTTTCACATTTTCACATCAAAGTAAACTTTATTGAAAGTCATTCATCTTATTTCTATCAAAAGTAAAGTTGGCCATAAGAGAAAATCCAAACACAATTTTGTTTTTGATGAGAATGATATGAGTGACTTTAAGATAAACTTTACTTTTGTGTGGAAAAGAAAAAAAAAAAAATTTTTGGTTGAACGTTTACAGAATGACACCAACGATGTGTTTGTTCATCAAAACATTTACCCTGGAAGGATGAAAGTGAAGGGATTGTCTGAAAGGCTCTAGCTTTGAAAAATTCTAATCAAAAGTATTTAAAAAAATCGTTATCCCCCCCACCCCCAACCCCTCCTCAATTCCATGGACTTTTCATAGCCTTCTTTCTTAATAAAATAAAACAAAGTCTTACAGTCGTTTTTTCTCCTCTGCAAGTTTAAGTAACTCCAATCCTTTTTCAATATCTTCTTGAGTAGAGAAGTCTTCTGGATCTAAGAAACCTTTGTCTGATGAAATGATCTGTAATATAACAAATGAAATAGGCCTATATATATTTCCTTTTCTTTATCTAAGTTTTCTTACAGCTTAAAATCAATTGATAAATGAATGTGTTTGGGCACTGTTTTTATTTGATACAATAAATTTCTGGATAAAGTTAGAGTTAATTCTAGAAGAAAATTTTTTAGTGTTTAATAAAACTGAAGCCTTTTCATAAGCGTATTTTAAGTCTAGAGCGTTGGCTTGATTCTAATATAAGCTACATTTATTTTATAAAAGTTGAGTGAACGAGAGCCTGTTCAGCCATACAACAAAAATCTTTCTCTGGGGATGAAAGATAAATAATCACAAAAAAGAGAAGCTCTAGCTGTATCTACCTCTTTCACCATAGGTATGTCTCACCTTAACTCCTATCAAGTCACCATCCTGAACATGATAAGGTGCCTGCCGGATATTAGTTTTCCCACCTCCTTTCTTTTTACCTTTGGGTTTGTTGGATTTCTGTGAAAAGAGTTTGAAGAACAAACTGTATTCCATTTCATTTGTCATTGAGAGAGAAAGAACAAAACAAACAAATCGACCATTTCATTAATTTTTGCCTCTTTCCACAACCCATTCAATAAGCACTGGGTTGAAAGCAATCAGTGTCATTATAGAAAGCAGTCCTGAAATGTTTACTATGCTAAGTTTAAAGCCTTGCATTACTTCAGGGAAATTTCACATCTTTGAGACAAGATCCCATGACTCCAGACCATAACAGTTGAAGAAAGAAGAATCACAGTTGGGTATTAATAGCCTTCACAATGCAAGGTTTTGTAAATCACTGAGCAAAAAGGCAAGTTGCATAACATTAATACTAAAAAAAATTATTATTAAAAAAAATGCTTTGTCTTTATAGTGGAGGCTTTTATTAAACTTTGTTTTGTTTACACTCATGCATAACCAGTAAATAATCAAATACTTGAAAATCTTAGTCATGTTTGTGCCATCTGATCGCCATCTGATTTGTTTTGCGGGGTTTTTTGTTGCTTTTTTTTCCGCTGTTGCTTTGGGTTTTTTATTGTTATTTTTCATCTGTAGTCTTTTAAAAGTAGCATTTTCTATGTCAGTGAATGCCAATAGCAAATAAGACTTTGAATTGAATTGAAATAAATATCAGTGCTTGTGAGAGGAATGAACAATTCTCCCCTTTGAATATAGAGTTAAGTCAAGCAGTGTTCCAGTGTTCAATCCTACAGGAGCATTACAATCAATATACAATATAGTGGAACAAATGTTTCAGAGAGTTTTAAAAAATAGGCCTATTGTATTTCTTTGGAAGGAAAGATAAATTTAATTTTTTAAAATGAAAATATCAACTTCAAGTGTAATACAGCTGATTCCAGTAAATCATAAGGCAAAGGGAGGGGAAATGATTCCATTGAGCAAAAAAGTTTCAAAAAATGTAATGCATGTAAAACTTATTCTGGTTAGCAAAAGCTATAATTGATTGGAAAGTGTGTTTAACCAAGAAGCAAATAACTGGCATTGACTATATGCCCAACAGGTATTCCTCGTCCTTGTTGGGACAGAAAGATTAGGTTGAGGAACCATGAAACATACCTGAAACTAAGAAAAGATCACTCTTGGTTGGGACATTGGATCTGGGATGAGGGATCCTTGAAGACAAGGAAGATCTGGTGCTCAAACATTTACACTGCCTTCATAGCCATTTACATTAATATTTCCTTAATACATTCAGATTGTGGAATAAACTCCCTACCAATGTTAAGTACAGTAAAGATACAGAAGATTTCAATCAGAATCTTAAATGTACCACATGAATATCAAAATATATTACTTTAGGCGTGTTAACAAGAATACTCAGCTTTCTGAGTCTGCCAGCTATTATGAAGACTAAGACTAAGATGAAAATGAGGAATGCGGTTAGATTGTAATTCCAAATGTCATCAAACTGACACACAGCCTTACAAAGGTTAAATGACACACAACTCACCTGGGGCAAGTCCTTCAACACAAGCCACTGAAATGTGTCCGGATTATACTTGGCAATCAAAACATCATGTAGCGGCAGGGAATATTTCATAGCGATGGCCTTCTTCAAATCAACAGCTCCCTGGCCCCCAGAAGTATTCCACAAAAATTCCTTGGCAGGCTTGTAGATACGGGATCCACCTATTTTATGAGCCACGTTAAGGAGCAACTCGTGGATGCTTTCAAAAAAGAAAATAAAACATGAGAATTAAATAATGGCATTATGCAGGACTAAAGTAGATTTAGCATTCGCAAAACCATATTTCTATGTCTCAAGTTCTGTAATGTTCACAAGAGCTATATATAAAGGCAATATGATTATTATTATAGTAATTTTAATTTCATTGGACTTTGTAGGATTTTGTTCTCACAGGATAGAGAAACCTCTACTATGCCCTTGAAACTAGGACAAACAGAACACAAATTTTCTACAAGACTTTTATGATAGAGAAACACTGCATACACATGTATCAATAATATGTTATAACTTACTTTTATTACACTGTTTTTCTTCTTCTTTTTATCATTATTATTATTATTATTATTATTATTATTATCATTATTATTATTATTATTAATATTATTATTACAGGGGTCACCACGTAAGAGACCGCCGTCTAAGATGCCGGTTCGCCTTAGAGGCAGCTATTCCTGTGGAACCGAATTTATTCTCTTTAAGAGTCACCTCGAAGAGACCGGTCCAGATACCCCCAGTCTGCCTAAGAGGCCCCTTTTTCACATGGCCAAATTCTTTGAGGAATAACTTATTTCATTTTGTCCTTAAAATTACTTCTACTCGTGTGTAGTAAGATGATCCAACGATTGTCTGCACCATAATGAATGTGCTTAACTCACTGCGATACGCGCACATTTATTGTTGCCTACTTTGATGTCGTTCGGGAAACACCGGGCCCCAGCTAGCTATATTAAGGTGGTCATGGGATTTAGCGATGAGGTGTTGACAGCTGATCAGTAGTGACCAGTGTACCCCGATTGGGTAACCCGGTCATGTGCAAAACTGGTGGCCAGCGTCCATCCACAGCCTACTCTATAGAGTAGGATGTGGTCCATCTCGGT
>JBCHJU010453421.1:0-12983 GCA_039654505.1 Plocamopherus imperialis
GCACCTCGTCAAGTAGTGGTTCTGGTTCACTGTCTGCAATGATGTTGTCAATGTCAGACTTGTATGTATTATCATTTACCGAAGTTTGTTCACCATCTCTCAAAATATTTCCCCGGAAAATTGACAAGAATCATGAAATTTTATACCACTTTATTATTGACTTCAATACTAATGATTCATAAACGGAAAAAAAAGCACTCAGAGGCGACATTATTATAACCAGGATGTCACAGAAGCACAGGTTGTTATAAGTGAGCTGCACTGTAACATTGATCAATAATAAAAAAATTGATAACAATAATAATGACATTCCTAGTGTAGAGTAAGCAAGATATTTCAAGTCCACAATAAGAAACTGAAATGAAAAATAAAATTTATTACAGGTAAATTACTGTATCTCATGTAATTTTCTTTCCTTTGAAAACAATAGTTTTTCAATTAATCAAAATACATTTTTATATTCAGGGCTGCCACTGACTTTTTCAAAAATTCACTGATTTTTCATCGACCTAAAAAGTGGGTGTGGTCCATGCACGCAAGGGGAAAAATTTCATACCCAAATACAAGTTTATCCGCAGCACAAAAACAAGCCATAGAAATCATTTAAAAAAGCTACCTTCATTTGAAGCTTGGATGTTGGTATGAAACTTAAGAAGGTGAAAGTGTAAAAGTATGTAAAAATCCACCCATTACTTTAGAAAACAAAAAAGGCACTACAAAATTTAAAATCAAATGAATTCTAAAACACATTAAATTTCATCCATTCATCCCAAAATTCAATTAAATCTATTAACAATATTTTTCTTATGGGTAAATGTAATAATGTTACCTTATTTTAATAAGGAGACACTGGAGCCTTTAACTTTAACCAAAGCTAAAAATCTAGCCCTCGTTATTTCCTCAATTTCTTTTTTATTTATGTATTGGTTTAACATAGGCTTTTGCTTGTATGGCACCACATGACCATTTGTAGTAGATCTATGTATGTCAAGTCTAGCTCTACGTATTTATCAAAAGGCTTTAGGATGTGATTCTTTAAGTCACATGATTATAGAGTTTACCTACAGGCCAGACAATGAAAAACTGAATTGCAAAAACAGATTGCCTAAAAATGAGGTTAAACACTAAGAGTGATGTGGTGCGGGAGTAGGCCTACCGTAGTTCCAGGAATCGTAGAGGTCAATAACCTCTTCACAGTATTGTACAATGCTTTTGCTAAATGAAGGCCAAATGTTGTTTCAGGCCTATTATTTTATCACTATCACACTTAAATATATTATTCAGAACAGGAACAAACTATTATTACAAGGGTTACATTGAGTTTGAGCTCCTATTTCTACAAATGAGTTACTACAATGGTGAAAGATATGCCAGGAGCTTTCAGGTTTGATACTTTTTTCGTCAATAACGGTACCAGTCCATTTCCCCATATGGCCCCCCTCCCTCCTTCCCTCTCTCTCTCTTTTCCCTCCAGTGCGCAAAGAGGTATAAATTTACAACGACAGACCAGAGAAAGCATACAAATGCCGATCTTAATCGTTATATCACAACAGCATTTGTGGTATATATAAGCCTTTGTATTTGTACTCTACTTTCACTTCCTGAGTACCTTACTTGACTGCTGAATAAAGACACTTCCGGTGTACTACAAACACAACAATGGCTGCTTCATTCCTTTATCATTGACCAAGCTAAGTTGTATCCAATCATCCATTGCAATACATTACAGCATTCAAATCTGCAAAGAAATTATAATCGGTGGCAGGTCTGGCAAAAGCTGCACAGGAAGAGTTTGGTTTGTGAATCCGTGCATTAGATGGGTACATCCGTCCACTCGTCCACTAGGCTCCATCCATGGGCCCATGGCTATTTCCAGTCATGCCCACCTGAATGCATGGGTCTACGGATGGACAAACATGATCTTCTACGGATCAAAGAGCAGACCCACGGATGGGTCCATGTAAATTTGAAAATCCATGAAAAATCAGTGGATCCATATAAGTGGCAGCCCTGTATAATGAGCATCATGCAAAATTGATGACTTTGAAAGAGAAAAGGTAGAATATAAAATTATTCTCATATTTTCATCGCTTTCAGCAGTAGTAACAACAGTCTAATGCAAGTATTATGATTTGCATAATATATTCCTGAGTCAACTTACAAAATAAAATAAAAATTACATTATATATAAAATGTCTATCATGTCCCAAAAAAATAAATTAAAATCTTAAAAAGCTCCATTATATATTATAAATTATAAATATTCCATTTCCCAATTAATACAGTCTTCTGCTTCCTGGTGCATACATACCACCTCTGCTGTATTGTCGCAAGTTGAACAATTTCGATTTAATAAGTAGATTTTATTGTGCTCCTGAATTTCTTAAATTATCTGGACTACATTTTTAGGCACCATATTCCACAGTCGGATTGTGGACGGGAAGAATGATTGTTGATAGTCTCTAAAACAAAAAGAAAAAGTAAATTTCAATAAAAGGAGAACCAATGTCCATTTGCAAAATAGAATCTTTCATTGAGAAAGATCACATTAAATTATTTATTTAACAAACAGGTAAATCTTAGTGGCAGACTAAAAAAGAGCAAAAGCAATAAAAATGCATTAGTCCACTGTTCTTTTCTTGGCATGAAAAACTTCCGTAATGTAAATTGCATTATGGAGATTGAAGTAGAAACAGGCAATCTGCAACAAGATGGCTGACCAAGAAGCTAGGAAGAATAAAAAATTGAAGAGTTTAATTATAAAATGAGTCAATCCATGTCATAAAAGGCAACTCTTATCTTGACTTTCTTTGACAGATTGACTTCTCTTTCATCAACATAATTTCAAAGGCCTATTTTTTAAATATACCGTACCAAATGTATACATCCATATCATTTATGTTGACATACTAATCTTTTCCATCCTAAATTTCATACACTACATTTTGTAAAGACTACACATAACAAATCCATCCATATTATTTACAACACATACAAACGACACACAGGTAAACACATTGTCTATCTGTCTATGTCTGTCTGTCTATCTCTCTGTCTCTGTCTCTCTCTTACACTCATACGCACAATACATTTCCATCATAATATCACAAATAACCTTGATCTTCTCAAAGGTTCAGTACCTTTTGAGTAAGTCACATCTAAGCTAGTGTAACCCTTGATGGATCTAAATGTATTTTACATCATGTAAACATCATGTTCAACATACCAATTTCTCATTAGGCTTCATGGTATAAAATGTAAATCGCTGTAATATTATGAAATGATCATTCAAATTCAGTGTTAAAATACATTGTAGCAGAACTCGGATTCAGTGAACTCGTTCGGTTTTTTGTAAAAGTTCATTGGACGCAAGGTTCGTTGAAGCAAAGGTCTAAGGGAGATAAACTACACTCATGTATCAAAGTTCTGACATATCTTTGATCTCCTATCAATATCTCCCACATGTCGGCGGATCATCAGCCATTAGTATTACTGCTAAGCACTATGCTGCCCCCTCGCCCTCCCCCCAATGGTCATTTTCTCTGCGTCTCCACACCCTGCCCTACCGTACCCCTTAACCGCCCACCTGTGGCCTTCGTGATATCGCTGTGGCCAACCCCTGGTTCACAACTGTCTCTGCATAACTGTATCCACCACCTGACCCTACCCCTAGTCCAAGTACGCCTAAAATTAATAATAAAATAGCCTTGTTTCTTATCAACTGTCAGTAGGACTTATGACTATGAACTTCTTAGATAATTTTTATTGTGATTGTCGTGACATCTGGTTCGTTGGAACCGAGGTTGGATTGAGATTAGTTTGTTGGATAAAAGATATTTAATATATAGTTAATGAGGGGAGAAAAATGGGGATTTTTCTCTGTTCTTTGAATTTGAATGCAAGGTATACGTTGAGTCAGAATTCGTTGGATTCGAGTTTTACTGTATGTGATTTGCTGAACACCTAGATTTATCAAGTTTTGAGATGAAATGCATTTTATCCCATTATTGAAATGATTTTTCATATAGAAGTTCACATGCATTAAAAAGCACACACATATAAAAAGCACACATATATTTATTAAGGGTGACCTTAGTGAGGCTTATTTTCAGCCTCAACAGTGTACTGGCCCTCCCACGACATTATTGGAGCTTAAGGTTTTCTGGGTGGTTAACTTACGTCAACTGATTTCTAATTTCTAGGCATGGAGAGCTCCTCTCCTCCCTGCACTCAGGCAGCCTCCACATGATACATGTAGATCTTATCATTACATGTACATGTATGATGCTGTGATATTGATATTGACAAAGACATGATTTTCCCACTGACAAATTATGAGGTTACTGTGCAAGTGCTAGCACAGGTTTACACTACACATATACTGTAGGCTTCAAGTGCTTTTTACCTAGCGCCCAAATCTGAGTGAGTGGAAACAGTGTTAAACCAAATGATGAATTTAAATAATAGAAGATCTATACTTTATGCTAAACAATTCATAGCACAATTGAAAAGAGAGGGAGCACTCCCATACTGTAATAGTGATTCAAGATTATCCCATCTAAGTCACTTAACTCCGTCCATCAACGTCTAGAAATAATCAACACATCCTGTACCTAAAGCTTTGTTACCGTGTTGAGTAATGCATCAGGGCCCAGCGTCATCACTAGTCGAAAGGATGAAGCCTCCACAATGTGCATGACATACATGTCACGGTGACTGAATGAATCAACACCCTCTTGTTATCTTCATGTCCAGGTGAATTAAACACATCCCTGTATAGTTTATGTCACGCGCCTGCATGCACACACTTACACAATCAAACACACACTGGCGCACACCAACATCCACCCACAAATTGACAAATATAGATTTTAATACATTTATGAGTGTTGACATAAAACTACATCATAATTATATATGTGTTCACAAAAATATGTAAGAGTAAGATTGTGTGCATAAATCTATTACAGTCTGTCACCTCTATTATTAACATTAGAGTGAAAATTAAAGCAGTTCAAGTGTTCTGTATGTTTGACCCCCTAGGCCTTCACAGTTACAGTGACACGGCACAAACTCGATCTCAACTGTCCCATACGGACAGGCCTAGGTTATGGGTGGCAAAGAAAACCAAAATTATACATGGTACATGTACTATATTTTGAGTGAGGGGGTGGGTACATATCAAATGTCATGAATGTGCTACGAATATAGATATAGAGATAGATAATTCTCTTGGCCCGTCTTTGTGTTTCAGAGACTCCATTACTCTAAAAAGCAGAGACACCATAATTTGCAAGTAGTTTTGCTGGACGTTGAATGTAGGACAGAAGTTCACTGTTCCTGTACCAGTATTTCTTTGATCAGATTTTTAACACGGCAAAAATGGCAAATGCCGCAACAATGATCACAACGATGATGATAAGTAATGCAGGTAGGCCTATTGATAATGGGATGATTTGAATGGCAAGTCGCAAGCCAACCCACATCCTGTGGTTTGTGCCTCGTGGATACGAGTTTGAGTGTGTGTCATGTGCGAATGGAGCTGTTTAATATAATACGACAAAGCAAACGGAAGTAGGCCTCAGACTCCAGATGAACTTTTCAGGTCCAAAAAAGAGTTATTGTCTCTGGAAAACTCGTAAACCTCAATAAGGTCTAGGGGGGCCACAACCTAATTGCAGCTAGTATAAGCCTCAATAAGCACTCCCATTTATCAATGTGTATCTATTTATTGGTAGATTTTAATCCCTAAATGATTTATCAATGCCAGCCAACCGTAATGATAAAAAAAGCAACTAGAAAAACAAATTTTTCGATTGCAAAACAAAACAAAATATATCAATCTCTAGCTTTTGTTTACACTATTGAGAAAAAAAAAATCTGATAAGAATTTGTGTAGATAGATCTTGTAGGAATTTTATCTTACCTCTTAAAATCATTATATCTGCCATGATAAAGGCAACATGCTTGGAAAAGAAGAAACACACAATTTGTACTGACGATAATACAAAGCATGGAACATAAAGAACAGCTTTCAGGCGTAAAATTGCAGCTGAACCTAAAATGGATTTCTGAAATAGGCAAACAAAATAAGACATGATTATAAAATAATACACTTATATTTGTGCCTGGATTTTTTAAAAGGAACTTGTTAGATGTGCGTACACCCACATAACACTGAATCATTCGGGGCACATATTTTCAAGGTCAAGGTCGTTTCCCGAGTCCCCAATTCATTTCATCAGCATGTTAAAGTTGTACAGGAAAACTTTCCACCCTGAAAGTTGTACAGGCGGTTGGGTCCTCTATATTAACACCTATAAATAGACCCAAGGGGACATTGCCTGGGAACATAGATCTAAAACTACATCCTCACACATTCTCAAATTTAAGCAACACCTTGACACTTATAAATTCATGTAAAACCGTGAAGGGGATAAATGTAGAATCCATAGAGGGACAGTCCTTGAGGAAGAACTCATGAATTTCGACCTGTAGGAGTAAATGGCCATACAACAGTGCAGAGCTGGGGAAGCATACCGGTATGTGATAGCGCAGTATTGCTGAGGTGTACATGCCCATAACAAGGCAGTGCTGGGGAAGCACAGTTCAGTGTTTGGGAACGGTATGCGACCCTAACAGATCAGGGTTCGTGAATGGCACGCGTCCCTAACAGTTCAGTGTTCGAGAACGGTATGTGCCCCTAACAACAGTTTATAGGCTAAACATGATACGATAAAGTAAGACTTACAGTATAACTAGGATATAACGGCACAAACAGGACTCTTGTTTTAGTGCCGTTATATCCGAGTGCCGTTATAACCGAGCACCGTTGTACACAGTAATCAGATGTACCGAAGCCTACTTGAGATAGGCGCTCAGGTGGTGCTGGTAATGGGGAAAGGGGATGAAAGAAGAGAAGGGGGGTGCCGGTAAGGTTATACAGGCCAGTATCAGTGTGATGACTGCGCGCAACACACTTGACGGACTTGAGAGGCATTTTGGTTGGCTTCTGAGCGTAGGATTAAGTAAGTAAAGTAAGTAGTCCTTTCAAGCCATTCGGCTTATAGCTTATCCCCGAAGCTCAATGCTCAGTCCGCAGGGCCACTACACCCCCTGAACGTAGGACTAACAATTTGTAATTGCTAATTGCCTGCATTGTTAACAACTCCGCGTACCTGCAGTGCCGTTATAACCGAAGTAAAGTTCATGGGTGCCATTATATCCTAATTTTTTTTTATTGTCGTTAAATAGAAAAAAAATGGGGCTAGGGGAAAGTGCCGTAATACCAGGAGGTGCATAACAATACTCCATAAAATGTAAACATAAACATAACAAAATATCATGAATAATAATAACAATAATAAAAAGGCAATAGAAAAAAATGCCAACAAAACCAACAAACAAAAACCACCTATCAAAGATAACCACTATCAAAAGGAACTAGATATTTCTTGTCACCAGGGTGAATGCTGAAAGGAATGAAAGATCTGCAACATCAATCAGTTTTCACTCAATGCTCAAAAAGTCAGTGATACTGGTTTCTTACTGAAAATTTCTTGGCTTTCCTTTTTGACATAAATCTTAATCAATCTTATATTGGACAAAACGGCAACTTTTATCATAAATTACTATTTTTGTGAAAGTGAAAATAAAAACACACACACACACACACAAAACCAACAAAAAAGTACTGTAAAGAAAAGCTTACCAAAGAAGATCCCCTTTTGAATTTCAAAAGTTGAATTGCTATCATTTCCACAGCAATGACAGACCAGTTCCCAGCGGCCCACAGGAAAATATCAAATGTTCCTCCATGCCAGTAGAAGATGAAAGAAAATGCAGCAACTGATGCAAGGGCTTGCCAGTGGAAACCACACCGGGACCCACCCAGTGGAATGTATATGTATTTCTTAATGAAATTGTAATAACCAACATCAAAGTACTTCCAAATGTCTGTATACCTATACAAAGTTGCTACACAACGAGGTAGAGGAGGAGCTGATACACCATCAATTTTACATGCTACTGAACCTATGCCAAAGAAACAGGTATACTTCATCAAAAAATACAATGCTTGCCACATAACAAAACCAATCATGCCTGGAATCGACAGTTTAGACACAATTACCAAATCAAGTGATACAGAATTTGGATACATGAAGTGTGCCACAAATTCAATAAAAAGAAACCAAGTCAGAATCCTGAAAACAGAGATTACACTTTGTTGAATATTACAAATATGACCACCTGAAAGATAGAATGCTTTCCTTTGAAGATGGAAATCATCAAAAGTAATAATAGGCCCATACACAGATACAGGAAAGTACATACTGTAACACAAGATGTCTAAAAAAGAAATGTTTTCTTCATTCTTTAAAATTTTAAGAGAGAATTCGTTTTTCTTTATGTCCTTTGACTCGAAGGAAACTCCCTTGATGCATTTCTGGTTTTGAATATCATTTTGCCTATTCAGTTTTCTTTGTTGAATAACTTCTATAGCAGCACTGATGACACGAATTTGTAAGTAAGCATTTGATGCATAGAATAGATACTTGTCATGCGATGTATGCCACTCTTCAAATACCTGAAAGTAATTAAAAAAAACTGAGAGGCATTTTTGTATAGGAAAGAATTCATAAACAAGTTATTTAAAGAAAGAAATGTTTTGGTACTTTTAACCAACCTTATCTAATCTAAGAGGTGGGGGTGGGGCATGTGATGCAACTTAAAAAAACAAATTGAATGAGATTTCCCCTAAGTCAACTAAGTGGAAATTCCACTTCACAGCTATCATTTCACTTGACTAAAATTCTGAGATAAAAAAAAAAAGGAAAAACAAAAAAACAAAAACGATAAGCAGCATTCAAAATTGGAACAAAAGGCAACAAAAACAAACAAAAGCAGTAATGAAATACACCTGTCTCCCCCCCCCCCCCAAAAAAAAAGAACAAAAGTATTTCTCAAAAGAAAAAGTTTTATAATTTTTTATTCAAATCACTTTACTAAGAACAGATTACATACCTTCCAGCTTTCAACCCAGTCATAATTGAGAGAAGCAGTTAAGAGCAATCCTAAAATCCAGACAATGGAGATGAATTCTTGCAAGCAGACAGCAAACATCAAAAGAATTTCAACAAGAAAAAGCAATGTGACCTTTGCCCCAAATACATAAGTAAAAGCAAGCGTATCATAAAGAAGAAGGAATGTCTTGAATAACTGAAACAGAAGTAAAAAATAAAAACATCATTACTAGGTCTTCCTATAAATGCAATAAAGTGCAGTACAATTTGAATTAGTGTGATAAACAAGAATTGTGTACAGTCTTGTCTCGCTAATCCGAACCCTTCCGTTTATAGCATTTTGTTCCGCTTATCGAATTTTCCGGATTACCGAAACGGTGACCATGACGTAACAGTCCAGACATCCTAGGGCTGTCATGGGGTATGGATGATGTTTACGACAGGATAATATCCTTAAGGTCAACTCATGAAACCACAATAAGAGTATAGAAGGAGATTTTCTATCTTCTAGTATCGTTGGTGATCATGATTACCAACCGGGCAATGTGATTGGTGGAAACTAACACCTATTCAAACTGTTTGAAAGCCATCCTCTGACCGTGCGTTCAGAATTGGAGCCATTCTTACCCCAGAGCGTATCTGTGAAGCAGAGCCATGAAGTGATCAATTAATTCAAATGCTTGCATAATCATCGGTCACAATGGTATGGAGATATTTGCAGGTATTAATCAATGAAGATGCCAAAGAATGTTGGCAATTCCTATAACTATGCTGTCTCGCCACTGACTTCATAAGTGTAAAATAAGTTCCTCGGTTTCGAGATGACCAGCTGGTGTAAGCTAGCTTCCTCTGACTCACTTCACATTAGGTGTGAAAAAACTTTGCTGCTCAAGAGATGTCCAGAAGGGAGGATAAGTCATAATATGAGATTCATGAGAGCACGACGTCAGCAAGTGGGTGTGGCTGGGGGCATTTCGCACTGTCATGAACAAGTCTGCAATGCATCGCTGTCTGAATAGGGGTGAAAAACTCCGCAACAGCAACAGCGTCTATAAACCACCAGACAACTAGGAAAACAAAAGCCAGACTTATCAATCAAGGTATATCTGGGGTCAATTGCCTTTGATGGGGAGAAAAAGTTCTGGCTATCTGTCCTCAAATCTAGTGTTTGGATACGGAATCAGAATTCCCAGATTAAATTACAATATATAATAAATGTTGTGGATTTAAATCACCAGTGAGGAGAGACCTATGTGACTTGCTGTTTTTGTCGTCATCCCTCTCCTCCTCTTCCACTCGCCTTCTCTCCTTCCTCCTTCTCTGTTATTACACATGATCACATTTAACCCTGCATATCAGAGCTCCTTGTTTCGAGCTTGTATGGGGTGTCGTCACCTTGTCAGGTTGGACAATGGAGCCTGGCTGATACTGGTGCAGTCGGTGAGGGCCAGCCCATCCCTGGGGCTCCGCTCAAATGCTATTTTTACTTTCTGTGTAATTTTTAGTTAGTCTTTGTTCAGCATTCGATTAGAGCAGTTGTATCTTACCGTTCATATCCTTGGATGTATATATTTTATTGATAAACACTATATTATCCCATAAAAAAAAGCTATTTGGCGTGAATTATTTCACAATAAGAATGAAAATCCGTTCATGGCCAATCGTTCGGATTAGTGAGGCATCCAGATTAGCGAATTCCGGAGACTAGACTGTAGTAAGTAATATGTACTCAAAATATATTCTATACCTAAAAAATACAATTAAAATGGAAGTTAATCATTTTAAAACTCAAGGAAGATATACATGTACATGTACTGTAGTTAAAATGCTCCTAACATGTTTCAGATAACACAAACACTTTTGTAAGGTTCATTTGAATTTATACCTCTGAATCAACAACAGTTATGGCATCACAAAGAAAAGGGTAATATAATCTTACGGTCTTTTAAAGTTCTGCTTCAAACTACAAAACATGTTGCTTTCCCCCCTTTCTGTTTCTGCTTTTCAAAATTTTCAAAGGCTTTCATAATTTTTGCCTTTGATGCAATTGTCTGACTTAATCAATAAACACACTGGCAAGAGTAACACTGTCCCAAAATGTTAGAAAAAATATGTTCGACAAAAATGTACGATACAACTCTTCAATTTGGCAGGGCAGAGTGATGGCTCATAAAATTTTTAATTAATAAATCAACATTATTAAAAGTGAAAATTGCTTACAGTTTCATTCAATTTGAGTCTGACCAAAACTTGAGACAAAATCAGATGACCAATGGTGAATGAGACGAGCTTTAAAACACAAAACTGAAAACAGAGCCACTCATAATCGAGGGCATCCTGTGGACAACAAATTTAATACCATGCATTGCATAAGACCTGACTTTTAATTTAAAAAATTGAAGTTATTGATTTCACTCATAGATATATAATACTGGATTTAGAACTTATTGCTTTTAATAATATGAAGATTTTGAATGTATATATATAATAATTTAATAAGTTAGCATGTATTCTAAATTTCAATACTTTCCTGCCTCAATTTAAATAAGAATGATATTCAACAGAATATCTGTTATGATTTTATACCAAAAATTCTTAACTGATATGGGGATCTTAGCATAAAAAAAATCTTTTCTTGTCTTACATACACCATGCGTGAAATTGAAAATTTAGAAGCACGCCTTTTAAAATTTATAAGTATTTAATAATCATTTCTCTATTCTATCATCACAGTAAAGTTTTTTTAAATAATTTTCTTTAACTTTCTTTAAATACAGGGCCACATTACAAACAAGCATGAGGTGTGTACAACATTGACATATTCTGCATAAAAAATTCATTTTACTTACAGTGACAAAGTAAAATCTGACCACAAAGTCTTTGTAATAAGTATGTAATTATGTTTCATTGTTATCCTTTGCATGCTTCTGTCCATCATGATTTAGAAAAAAAAAGGAAGCGAAATACACACCTTAATAATTCAAGCAATGAAATAAATAAAAGTATCTCACTCTCTTTCCACCAAGTAGTTTCCAGCCCTTGTTAAATCCCATGTAAGGTTTCTCATCTAATTAAGACAACAAAAATAATCAAAATTCAAATCACAATACAAGCAATTGTTCCAGTGTAAAGATATTACTGCTACTGCTATATATATAACTAAGTATACATTTGTTCGCAGCAATAATTATAATCACATAGCACGCTTGCCAGTTCAAAGCTTCTTTTCAATGCATTGAAATTGAATACCTGCTAATAGGGAATTACAAAAAGTCCAATCTTGGTAGTAAGTATTATATCAATTTTTTGGTAACGTTCAGGGTGATATATATTTTTTCTTGTGAGAGAATTTTCACAGGAATGTAATGAAATGTCTTTTGATTTGTCAATTAATCTGTGCAACATAGATTTACAATAAAGTGTAAAAAGCATGCCATACACATTCTAAATGAAGTTTGAAGAAATCAGGTATCTATGAAAGAAAGTGATGTAATGATGTTAATGCAGGTAGTGCTCATTGAACTTGAAAACTTCTTTTCAGAAGAAAAAAAGTCAAAACAAAAAAATATATAATATACATATATATACATATAAAATATATAGTAGTGTATGAGAGTACAGTATCTGAAGAGGACCTCTTAGGGCTCAATAATTTGAAACCAGAGCTTTATGTAGGCAAATATAAATTCAAAAACCACTGTGAAAGTAACTATGGTTTTAACTGTTTGTTTCAAGAAATGGTCATTCGTCAGGTAACATCATCTTCTTTTGTTATTTGGTCTTTATTTTCATGTTTGCTGCATTTCTTTTGGTGTATGATAGTGAAGGAACTTTGTTGAATTTGGGCGGGTTGTTAAAGTTGTTGATGTGCATATAATCAGCCATGTAATACAGTAGTTACCGCCTATTAGTCCTCCGGCTAATAGTCCGTTCCGCCTAATAGTCCGCTTTTTGGACGAA
>JBCHJU010453532.1:0-12981 GCA_039654505.1 Plocamopherus imperialis
CCCCCCCCCCCCCCCCCCGGCAAGATTGAGGCGCTAGGCTAAAACCATAACAATTTTATTGAAGCCTAAAGTCCTAAAGTATAAATCATAAACCTGTGAAACTAGTGCTAACACAGTAGCCTCCTCATGTGTCAGGAAAACACCCTGCCTTCCTGAAGTAGTTACATGTACTGTACAACAAAGTGTTTTTTCCTATCAAAGAAATATTTTCGCGGTTTTAAAGCAAATATAGAAGACAAACATACAAAAACAAACATTCCAGTCTTTAAATCATCAAAACCTGACAATAAATAATAAAGTTATGAATTTTCCAATTTATTTTGGACTAATTTTCATGGCTAAACATTTTTACAGAAATAGCATTTTTGACCGTATGAGTAGGCAATATATATATATACATATATACGAGTGAAAAAAACAAACACATCTTAACATTTTCATTGATCTTGATTGACATGGGTACCAGTATTTTAAATAAATATACAAAATTACGATGATCTAGTCTAGTGATGAAATTAAATAGGAATTGTGACAATCCTTTAAATTTAAAGCCAGGCCAAAATACTTGTGGACTTAGAATATTTTTGATGATTTCCAAGGCAAGATTAAACAGAAATAATGTTCAATAACATTAACTGTAAAAATCATAGGACATGTTAAAAATATGGCCTTGTAAATCTTGATTTTTTTTTTTTTACAGAACAGGAAAAAACTTCTTTGAGCACTAAGGTGTGAAACATGCCTTGCAGTGCAATTTCCCCCCATCAGCACCAACTATAAAAAAAGAAAACGGTTAACTTTAACATAACAAAACTACTTTCCATTCCTATGTAAATTAATGTAATATTTTATTACAAAAAGTGACATAATTATCAAATAATCGGTAAAATTAATATCAAAAATGAAGAAAAACATCAAACTGATCAAGTTTAATTCCTACAAAGATAGTAATAGTACGCATGTAATAGTAATAGTAGGCCTACTGCTTAAGCCAATATTATGGTCATCACACATAACTTCACACACAACTGTGGCAGAAAGCACCCATTCAAACCAAACAACTGCTTCTGTGCCTTGGTTATCATGATCATTATGTTCGAAACAAATTGCACATATCCCAACTTTTCCAGAGAGATCTGCATTTAATATTTCCATTTTATGCTCATCATGCTTTTTTAGATTAATGTTAGGACTTTTTGGTCCGTTTTCTTTTGACTGAAAAGGAACGTCTTTGTGGATCAATTGTTTTGTTGGATGGAACTACCGCTGCCTGTTCAATATCAGTTGATGATTTTTGAAACCCTGTTCCGAGACTTAAGGCATTCTGCAAATGTTTTATCACAGCTCTCAATGTTGCTACGTCCTCTGCTTTATTCACCAATTCAAAGATATCACTGGCTTTGCTGTAGGCAACTTCTTTTAAGTACTGAAGGTTATTACTAGTTTCTGGCTTACCTTTGCAAAGAACGGATTCAAAGAGGTTGAGATTAATATGATTTCTATCTTTAGCATCATTTTGTTTAGGTTGCTGCTGGCTATCTTTGGGGACAGCCTGTATTTGTTGGCATGCAATAGGTCTGATTACATTATCTGGACAGTTATTTTCATCATCTTTGTGTCTTTTCAAAATATCTCGTGTACGAGGGGGTGCTTTTCCCTTTTGGGACTTTATCAGACCCTCAACAGCTTTGTCTCTTGCAAGTTTTAGAAGAACAGCCAACAGATAATCAACCCTCTTATTTTGCTTTTGATTGAAGTAAATGCTTTTTAGTTCACGATTAAAAGCTTCAGCATATAAATTGGCCTTGTCAACTGTCTGAAGATTGAAACATGCAGCCCAAAGGAAGATCTTGTTATCGGTAACAAAATTATTACGAAAACATCGAAGGAAGTCTGGAAAACGCTCACAATCAGTAAGGCACCTTTGAAGGTTACTGCGAAATTTAGACTCATCCTTAACATGCTGCAGAGTTTTCAAGCTGGAGTAGATGGTGGCCCTGTCTGCGGGAATGGGTATGTTGTCCTGTAGTTGTTTTCGCCAACATTGATCAATATACCATGGACAATACAGCCTTTTGACTGGTCGGCTGAAAGTGGTACACCATGCATTGTAAAAGTTGTCGGCAAGGTCACTCATGAAAACGTCTACTGTGAAATCCTGACCACAAGCGTCTTTTAAAGACTGAAAAAACACTTGGATAACTTCAGCATTTTCTTTGTTAGAAATAGCCCATGCAACCGGGACAGCATCTTCATATTTATCAATAACTAAAACGGTTGTCAGGAAAAAATCATACTGCGTTGTCTCATGAGTCGAGTCAACGAAAATAATCCTTGATGCATTCTCAATCATGCAATGTCTTTGAAAATCTGTTTGGATGCATAATAAAAAATCATCCTGATGAAGAGAACCATGTGACTGGAACTGAGGTTTGTAAAATAATATAGGGGTACAAGGGTCAGACTGTAACTCCTGAACCCAAAGGTCCACACTCACACCATCCTCCTTGTGCTTCTGGTTGCCTGAAATGTTATACTTGACTTTTATGTTCTGTATATGTTTCTTAGTCACCAGCGCATCTCCATTTAGTTCGGTAATGTTCTCTCTGATTTCATCAAGGATAGTGTCAATTTCTACACCTTTAGCAAGTTTACCGACGATCAAGGCTCTCATTTCATCTGACATCTTCATATGACCAAGGTCGGTATTACAATGACCAATGTGCTTTAAACAGTAATCAACTCTAACAGTGCCATCGTCTAGAGCGGTATGCACTTTGAGAAAAGCTGTGCATTTAAATCCAATTTTTTTAGAGCCCTGTACTTTTCTTGCCCTTTTTCTTTCACTTTCTGCCACCGAAGGCTTTTCTTCTCCAGAACGGTGACAATAATAGTAGGCTATGGAATGTTCCAAACAGGTCTTAACAGCACAACTCCTAGAAAACTGAGCCGATGTGTCTCTTTCTGTAATCTTCTTCCAAATATTGAATTCATCTAAATTGTTAAAAGTTTTTCTCTGTATCTGTATGTCTTGTTGATGTTTATATCGGTAATGTGCTATCAACTCTGGAAGTGTGACACATGAAAACTGATCACATAGTTGACATTTACAATTATTCTTTGCTGGCGTTGAGGCATGAGCCGGATGATACCTTTTCTTGTGCTTGAACAATGCTTGGCGCGACTTCATTACCTTGGGACAGAAAGTACAAGCATATATCTTTCCAGTCACAGATGGACTAGCACCTTTAGCGGCAGGTGTGGAGTTAGATGAAGATTGCTTAGCAGCAGATTTCGATGTAGATGCAGACTGAGTAGCATCAAGATGTGAGTATGAGTGGTCTGGAAAGATGAAGTTACTGGTTTCAACATCACGGGTGGACATAGACGACGATTGAGTAGCAGCAGGGGCGGATGTAGACACAGACTGAGTAGCAGTAAGGGTGGATGTCGACGCAGACTGAGTAGCAGTAAGGGTGGATGTCGATGCAGACTGAGTAGCAGTAAGGGCAGATGTAGACGCAGACTGAGTAGCATTAAGGGTGGATGTAGACGCAGACTGAGTAGCATTAGTGGTGGATGTAGACGCTGACTGAGAAGCGTTAGGGGTGGATGCAGACGCAGATGTGGTAGTTGAGACGTCAGCATCTGTTGCCTTCCTTTTACGACATGCATCAGCAGCATTAGGATGTGAGAATGAGTGATCTGGTGGAGCCCATCCCCATTGCCACACTAGTTTTGTATCAACGGCCCTATGAATGAACCAACTCATGACAACCCGCCGGAGGTATCTGCCATATCTGGTTGGACTTCTCAAATACAGTCCAGCATTAGCTTTCTCGGACCGTGGTCCGGTAACAATGTGGAACAGTCTCTTGTCCAGCGCAGCTACGACAGAGCAGACACACACCACGACACCGCAAATGCTGCTGCACGTCTGCAGAGGATAATTCGTGCAGGGCAGCGTGCAAACATGGTCACAGTCTTGAGGCGTTGGCGTGTGCATGAGTTCCACTGGGACATGGTGAAGCTGGGGCAGGCCGAAGTGAGAGGTGTAAGGTGAAAGAACGTCGAGAAGATCAGGAGGGGCCTTCCATCCATTGCTGTCGCAGTACTTGATGACGGGACGGTCTTTGAAGTCGATGGTTATGAGCACCCAGTGGTTCCCCTGTCGGCCCGTCTCACCCTCCTTGGCTATGTAAACGATGTCGCCATCAGAGGGTTCCTTGCCAACGCTGGCGACGAGAATCAACCTTTCAACATTGCGCATATTGCGGGACTTGAACTGGCGTTCCATTTGTTCAGGGTTTAAGGAGCAGATGTTGAGGGCCAGTGCTGTGTCCTGCGCCTCGTTTACTCGGTCCAGGATGTAGTTCACCAGGCTGCTCCACACCCATCCTTTTGGTCCATCCGAACACAAACTGGCCAACTCATCAGGAGTGTTGCCTGCAAAAAATAAGAGCCATTTTTAAAAATAAAAGCATATATATACATGTATAGTCAAATTATAGGCTAGTAACATACAGTACTCCAGTGTCATCAATAGTAAGGCACTTGAACTTGTGTTGAGATGAAGCCATTTTATTTCAAGGTGTATACCGATTCAACAGAAACGATAAAAAACCAGATTATTTGATAGAGTCGAGGTGTGAAACAAAGAAAACCGTGCACTTACATAACCTTTAACCATTTAATTTGATTCCATCATGTGCTGTTTGACGACCATTCATAAATCACATGCATCCCCCCTACCCCAATCCCACAATCCAAACGAAAGAATAGTGGGTGTAGTGTAATGGAAGCATCACAGTGACCTCGATGCCCCGTCCATCCCGCCACCAGTACAAATCAGTGCACTGTCGCATCACAGCTGCTGTCGTCATAACGGACATGGAATTTGATGGTGCACTTGAGAATGTGATACGTGTTACAGCATACAGTGCACTCCACTTAACACGACCTTGGTTAGCATGACACTCCGGATACGGTGACCATTTTTTTGAGCCCCGATCAACTTTCCTCTTATTCTTTGTTAGAAAACCTCGGTTAAGATGACATGCCGACCAAATTCTCAGTGCACATAACTTTTTTCGTCCGATTTGTTGTTTTTTCGACTCTATCTGGGGCACTAAATACTGATACAATGCAGCCACACTATATGTAGGCCTAAATCTATTATAAAGCAGTGGCTTAGACTTATAGCCTAAAATGTGCATACAATTGGAAAGTGGGAGGGGGGAAGGGAGGACGTTCAGATAAGACAAAGGGAGAGGCAAAGGATGGGCCTTCCAAGCGATCTGTGAAAACATGGCACGACAAGGCAAGCCTATAAATTGAAGCCTTCAGGTAGGCTTAGCCTACACTACAGTACAATACTGTACTATGCCTACACACAAAGGTCAAAACTGAAACATGCACTGTTGAATGGCTGGGCCTGATGAGTGTAAATTGAAGCGAGCCTACAGCTGGCTTAAAACACGAATGAATGTCTCATTCACGGTGTTTCGGCTAAAACTTTGTCCTGTTGATACCAAGTACAGTTTGAGGAGAGCGGTAGGGGAGGAGTGATGCGTGTTTCTTTCCATCTGGCAGGGGTGTGACGAAAGATAACATGGAATTGTGAAGACCTCGCATGATAAATGTAGTGATAGTCTGTGGGTCTGAGAGGGTGAGCATATAGCAACATTTCGCCGACAATCTTCAAATGCAATAACTACTGCTATCAGTACATTAGATCTGCACTATACATTTGCCTCATACATGTACTGTCACATTGCTATGATTGCTAATGGACGTAAATCAACAGCCGACAGACAGCATGAATGATTATATTATGTGACTCATGCATTTGTCCTTATTCAGCTTTTGCTTCTACTTCTATGCAGTGATTCACATCTTCTCCTTACCGTACCTATAAAACCGTTTTCTTCTGCATCCGTCATGAATTTTGTATCATCAACAATCATTATTTCTGCCGTTAGGTGAAGCAAGAAAGTTACGTCAATGAACTCCGCTTACCGTGACATCTGCTTAGTACGACCATTTGTTCAAGGCCCCCTCAGTGTCATGCTAACCAGAGTGCACCGTATCTTCAAGTTACAATTTCTTCAGGAACGCATGCACGTATGCACTCACGCACACACACCCTTCCAGTCCGCCATTATTCCCATTGCTTTATATGGGGAGTCTTAACAGAACAACTTAAATACCGGTACAACTTACAGTGTTTTACTCTTCGGTTATTTAAAATTTCTTTTTTTTTTTTTTTTTTTTTTCCATCAGACAAGATATAGCATGCAGGAAAGCGTACTTGGCATGCAGTTTCGAGAACTTATTTAATAGAAAAAAAATCGGTAGCCGGGCTGCAGCGTGCAGTAATACGTAACGTGCAGGAATCCAGCGGGTACTGTACTGTTAAAAGTCTAAGGGTCAGAGCAAGTTATCTTGCAGTAATAATGTGAAACAAGGTAAGTAATGAAATGTAATAAAATGACATTATTTTTATATAAGGTTATTAATCATATTAATCAAACCATAAATAGTCTGTTCTTTCTGATAAATAATACAAATCAGATATTACAGTAGTTACCATCTATTACTATTAGTCCTCCAGCTAGTAGTCTGTTCTGCCTAATTGTCAATTTTTTTTATGAAATGCTATTCTTGTTATATAAATACCCCCTCTCAAAGATCGCTTGAAAATCTTGAATTTGGCTGATTCTTATAGTCCGCTGGCGTATCTACCAGCAAGAATTTTTTCCCATGCAATTAGATATAGTATTATAACAGACTATTTCAAAACAACATTCAGAAAAGAAGACATCCGCGTCGCCCAACCGTTTCATGGCAAACCACGACCATTGCCTTTCATCAGATTTCTACTCAGTGAAACAAAAGTTAAATACATATCAAAATTAATGGACATGAAACAGAAAGACATTTCACAAGCAACATCGGCACACTGCAAGGAGACAGTTTTGAGCCCAGTTCTTTCATAATGTGTCCTGAGTATGCACTACAGATGTAAGAAACACAAAGGCAGTGGACAGTTTACACATGCCAAAAGAAATATTATACCGGTACACTGACTTGTTTTTAGGAAAAACCCATGTATTGTCAACAAGAATGTGGTGAATGAGATCCGGAGCATCCTACAAAATCACCATCTTAAGGTCAATACTGATAAAACAGAGTTAACAACACTGAAAAACAGATGCAGATCTGGAAAACATCCAAGTAAGTCAGTGCTAGGAAGTAGTGAAGATACAGAGCAAAGGAAAGAGCTGTCAATCCCGGCACTGAACAAACTTACGAGCATTTGGAAACGTGAGACAAAATTAAACAGTAAACCATGCAATTCTTTAATCAGGTCTGTCTTACTATCTATTTGCAGAACACGGGCCCCGACAAAAATGGAGGGACAGAACTTGAGAAATTAGACACTTTCCATGGAAAACAACTAAGACAAGTTTTAGGCATTCACTATCCTTCCAAAATCTCGAACAAGTCGCTTTATGAAACATGCAAAAAAAGTCCTCTCACTTCAAATTTTGGAAGTCCGTTGGAAACTATTTGAGCATGTATTGAGATAAAATCTAGAAATCCCCCTCACGAAGCTATATATCATTCAATTTCACCAAGAACACCAAAAGAATGAAAGGAAAACCAATAACAAGGCTCCCAGCGATATGAAGAAACTGGCTTAACTGGAAAAACTCAGAATCACCGGACAAAATAAAGATGAAAGTTTTGCCTGCAGCAAAAGGATATGAAGAACAGCTGAAGCTACGACGTCTGATGACCCCCAACAGAGTAAGGCTTTAAATTTAAAATAAATCCAAAACAAACCATAATGTGGTAGGACGGCTCTTGATGGCATGTTCCAGATCAGCTCCATGAAAGGTTTAAGCTGATCATTTTCAAGGGCCTCGACAGTGACATCCAATGGTCTCAGGAAGGTTGAGTTGAACCAATGTTTCTCCTGTTGAACAATGTCTGGTTGCTCATGTCTTCTCTCAGGAGATTTTCCTGTGAAAGATAACATTGGTCTTTTAATACCACAATAACTTCAGCAATTGCTACAAGTCCTACTTTCAGAATGTGAATAATGAAAGAGTTCAGGTTCTCACTTTCATAGACTACAAGCATCTTCAAACAAGCAAAGAATTTCGTTATGTTACGGCATAGGCCTAAAACTAGTTTTATGTCCTTTTATTATTATTATGCAGTTACTCCCCTTGTCATTAAGCGTACGTTCGCATTGTCAACTATGTCCATCATACAACTTCATGTATATATTATATCTGTATTGTATCTAAAAATGTACTAGCACATGTTGTGTGTTATTATGTCAAGTGTCGTCTGTGGACTTTCATAAACACATTATATACACATATTATGAACCATTGTCAATGAGACAATGGCTTTCCTGTAGGTACTTATTTTTTGGTAATAATTATTCGCTCGACCTTTAAGCAAGAACCTGGTCCTTTGTTGGTCATTAATGTTACTGGCATGGAGTACTCATATTTTGTCATAACACTTTATAAACACATTATAGTCAAACCAAGTTAAGACACCCCCTTTTAAACTGCCAACCCCGTTTTACCGCCTACTTTCACCAAGGAACAAAAAGTTATCCTTATATTTCACTACTAACGGCCCCATTCAAACGCCCACTGCCGCCTGCCAAAGATTCTGAGTGTCCCAGTCATATATATATATATATATATATATAGAGGGAGATAGCCCTTTCAAACCACCACACGGAAAAAGAGAGAGAGAGAGAGAGAGAGAGAGAGAGAGAGAAAGAGAGAGAGAGAGAAAGAGGAGAGACAGAGACAGACAGACAGAGAGAAAGAGAGAGGGCCTGCCTGCCTGTTGCATGTGTGTGGTGTGCTACCCTCATAGAGCTTGGAGACAAACACAGTACCAGCAATGTCACCTCTGTTTCCTCGCCTACTCACTTAGGTTACGTTGATTACCTTTCTTTATTTCATAGCTTGAATTGCCAAAACCCTGTTAGTCCACCACTCCTGTTAAACTGCCGATTTGATTAATGTTCCGATGTCGGCGGTTTAACAGGGTTTGACTGTATATTAATTTAGGGATGGTGCTAGTGGAAGTGAACTATCAAACCTAAGCTGAAACAATTTCGAATCAAAAGTCTGATATGACACCAAAGTGACATCCAGCAAATCTGAAATGGCACATTCAAATCATTCATATTATAGAGTAGTTTTTGCAAGAATGCCTGGTAGTAAGTCGGGAAGCAGCCCAACCATGCACTTAGTGAGAAATCAGGCAATATGTCCTTACATGCACTGACACTGACACTGAGAGACAGGGAAGATTTGCATGGCCATATGGGAGTATTTTGACCACCTTAGTCTTAGATCAGCCAAAATCCAACACCGGGGATCTTCCCAGGAACTACGGTTCCATGTCCACGTCTTGGGTGACTGGAAACAGGTACTGCTAGCTAAAGGCTAAAGGTTAGTAAAGGAACTCTTGTGCAACTGCAACAGGCCTAGCAAGCCGGCAGTGGATTTAAACTACACGTAGCTTAAGATAAATGAAGGTCAGTCTTCAACAACTGATTCTCCTTTAACTTTCACAACTATCAAACAGGCCTACAATAGTTTTCGACATTCAGCACACCCTGTTGAGTAATACGGCAAATCTGATCTCGCTCTGTTAGTGTAAGCCTCATTGGAATGACCACTTTACGGAACCATGAAGTGTGGTGGGGGAAGATCTGAATGTACTGAAGTGAAGCCTGTTGATTGGTTTATTTTCTTGTAAATTGTAAAGCTCGCTTTTTGGCAGCTATTTATAGTAACAAGTCACATGATTATTTTCCCACCCTAAAAAATTTAAAGTGGCTATGCCTCCTGCTGCAGCTGTATCTAGTGGTGCCTTCCAAACAGTGTGTTCCACTTCAACATTATCACACACCCATTGAATGTCTTTAAATAGGGGTGTGGGCGTTTACTATTGACGCAGTCTCTATACCATTGGCAGCAAGACGAAAGCCGATGCAAAAAAAAAAAAAAAAAGTGCCTTTCTAACTGAACCGTACATTTTTCTAAGTTCATCATCCGTCCAAACATTTTATCACTGATCCATACACCAGCCGTTCAAGCACCAGATTCGTTAAACATGTACTTGTCAATAAGAATCTTAACACACATTATTTGCATATTTAAATCATCAACAAATCCTCAAAGTAACACACACACACACACACACACACATTCATCAAACCTCAAAGTAACACCTACACTACACCCCGTCAGACACACCCAGTCACACACACACACACACACCATCATGAACAAGCACAGCAAACCACTCACAGACACACACATACATGCTCTTAAACACAAGAGTCAAAATGTAGATGGCCATTTGTATTCATATTTCCCTAATATACATATACATTCAGATTATGGAATAAAGTCCCAGCCTATACACGTGTATTATGTACAGTAAAAATGCAAAAGATTTTGCAAAACCTTAAATGTACAACAATAATATCACAACACTAGAACAGTGAATTACTTTATGAGCGTTAACATGAATCAGGGTTGTTAGTTTCTGAACTTTTCAAGTGGTCGTGGTCCAGGGGCCGAGTCCCCAGTGCCCCCCCCCCCTCCCGCCCCCCCCCCCCCCCCAATACATGCTAATAGCCTACAATGACATGTAGACTGACCAAGAAAGTAGACATAAAGACAAAACATGTATTAACATTCTCTTTTCACTTATCTTTATTCCATGGTCCATACTATCTACAATACCATCTTGACTTTGCAATCCTTCCAATCAACTTTCACTTCAACCTGATCCAACCACTTAAACCTTAAATTAATTTTTAATGTCACTGTCAATGCCTTTCAACGATGCTGTTTTAAACGGCATGATAGACAACCTACCATCTTGGAGGACCTTTACCCTGAGGCAAATCTAATCGTACTACCACACTAAGTCCACCAAAGGCCAAAATCTAGACTAAAGAAACCAAATAACTTAGATGACAGAAATGTAAATTTCTAGACCACGTAGGGCCTATGTCTTTGGTGTGTTATAACAGCGTGGGTTTATTCTGCTTTCCGTTCCTTTTTTACTTCTAGATCTTATTCTCTTATTTTGATTGCACTTTTCAAGGACTCAAGTTCTTCTCTTATTATTTGGATTTTTCATGTAGCCTCAGGCTATAAAATATTGTCTCGCACTTATCTTGCACGGTGAAGAATTACATTCTTGGAAGTTGTAAGCCAGTGTCGTATGCTTCTTGCATGTGGACATGCGAAGCACAGAGGAACGATGCCGACCCTCGAGGTCAGTCGCTGCTCCGAGAAGGTGTATACGTGTGTTTCTTCATCCACACTAGGGCTGGGATTACCCGCCCAAATCACTACCAATATGTGTGCGTGTTTGTGTGTACACGCACACTAGTAAATGGCTTTTTTTGCAAGAAGACAACAAACGAGGGAGGAAAAATGAAACAGACAGCGCAAAGCAATTAATATGATGACAATAACTGCATGTATATCTCGTATTACCATCATCACTCAATAATAAATAGAGCTAATTTATAGGCTTACACTATCAATTTCAATAATAATTACAAAACTCGTATTCCTTGTTTTCCTACTCTCGCTCATGAACGACATAGATTGTTAAAACGTTTCGGGCAATTAATGTAAGCTAGTTTTAAAATTGAAAGTTTTATAAAATACAATGACAATTAATAACTAGAAGTACAGTTGAGTGTTTTTGTTCTAGAATAATAAGTACAAATTATATTTTGCAACTTAAAAAAGTATTAATTAATTTTATTTAATAATGAAGGCCCCGGTCAGTTTCCTTTTGATGTTGATTTGTGCACCTTGTGACAACACAAGCATGCATCATTTTTTTTAATATATTTTATTTTTTTCATTTTTTTTCAGGCATTGAACAACAAAATACGCTTCGCTAACTGATCACTTGAAAAGCTCGAAACAAATCGAAATGAGTAGCCTATCCACTATAATAACTAAAGCTGTAATAAAGTTTAAGCATGTGTTTTTTGGCAAGACTAGACCGCAGGCCTATGATAACTATATGTAACCGATCGAGTGAGGCAAGCATCATTGCCTCTTTGCATGGCCGCTGCCCGCCCTTGTGTGGCACACACAATACGCCTTCGTCTCTCACTCCACGCTAAGTTTCTTGCTCTGCACGCAAGCCATAGGCCTACGTTAGAGCTTCTTGACGCAAGCCCAACCCCAACCATTACTGCTGCAAACTCTTCATAACCGAAAGTTTACCCTTGGTATCAAAAAGTCAAAAAGCTATAATATCGTTTTGTTAATAATAATCACATTGCTTCAAAACTTTTCAAAACCAATGAATTTTCGGGTGATTGAGGGCCATATGAGACAAAACTTGTAACATGAACAATAGATACAACGTTTCGAAATTACTTGAGAAACGGGATGGAAATGCCCGCAAAATGTGCACAGGTCGACGTTAAAAAAAAAATCCATTTTTCAACATTCTCGAATGTTTGGATTCGATTATTGGTCTATAAAATTTATCGATATCATTCTCACTCTAGATATATACACTCTGTGCTCTAGACTAGATAAGCCTACTGGCTAGGCCTACTACTACTAGGTAAACAACAACCGACCAGCCCGAACCAACCTTTTACATCTCTTCATGCAGAGTTGATTTTATTAAATCGTTTGTAACGCCTGTTTCATTATTGGACAACAGCAGGTAAGGAATTGTTGATCGAATTATATAGCCTTGATAGATCTAGATCTAGATCTAGATCTAATCTAGATATCTGACACTGATATCTTTATCTAGATCTAGATCTAGATCTAGATCTAGATCTAGATCTAGATCTACAAGCCCTAGATATTATATTATATATATCTAGAGTACCACCACGATGTCCTACCCTTGCTGTGGTGTGGTGGCTTGCGT
>JBCHJU010453643.1:0-12975 GCA_039654505.1 Plocamopherus imperialis
GTTTTGTTTTTTGTTTTTTGTTTTTTTGTTTTTTGTTTTGGTCTTTTTTTTTTTTTTTGGTTTCTTTTTCTTTGTCTTAGTTTTGCTTTGTTTGCTAGGGGAGGGGTGCTTTCCTGCTTTTTAATAATAATGATGTCATAGATGAAATTGTCATCGTCATCATCATTATCAGCATCATCACCATCGTCATCATCATCATCATCGTCATCATCATCATCATCATCGTCATCATCGTCATCATAGCTTTAGTAAACATTTTTCAGCATCAGTATGTGTTTGTAATTATAAGTATTGTGCCATTTTTGTAATCACAATATCATCAATGACACTACTAATAACTGTTCCGAGTAAATTAACATGAAAATGTACAATTATTGTCTGGCCCTATATAATGTCCATTTATGTTGAAATAAAAAAAAAAATAATTAAAAAAAACAAACAAACAAAAAAATGACGACTGCCGAGGTTATGAAGAGTCTTGTTCGTAGGTCTAATGCGTCATTGGCGATTAAAATTGAACACCCTTCAACCGCCACACTTTCAATTTTAAGACATTACACACCAAATTAAAGTGCAAAAACAAAACAAAAAACTTGTTCAGATCTAGAAATTGACCCGGGTCCCAATATTATCCAATATATTCGGACTTGGGTCCCAATAAAGACAGCCAAGAAAAATAGGAAGTGTCCATTGCCGTCGAATGGTTTTGATGGTCTTGGACATGATACTGTCCATTACCACCGAGTCAGGTGTAGCTTTTCTTGCTCTAAAGTTACAAAAACTGCTTCATCGGAATAGGGTGGATAAGAGTAGGGTCGTTAAAAAAAGCAACAAGAAAACAAAAGAAAAGAAAACAAAAAAAAACCCCAAAACCCAACTCCAACAATAAGAAAAGAAAAAAGAATAAAAAAGGCTAACACTTCAATTATAACTAGATCTCGATCTAGATTCTTTGATGATTCCGATTATAACTAACAAGCAGAAAGAATTAAGAA
This sequence comes from Plocamopherus imperialis, assembly GCA_039654505.1. Lineage (NCBI taxonomy): Eukaryota > Metazoa > Mollusca > Gastropoda > Nudibranchia > Polyceridae > Plocamopherus > Plocamopherus imperialis. Next base: position 996 of record JBCHJU010453643.1, read on the forward strand.
TGTAGACATCTATAGCCTACATTACTGATTATTATTATAATTCTCTGCTTATTATCTAATTAATACTGATTGCGAAGGCATCAGAAATAATGAGAGGCAAATTTCCATCTGGATGTATCATTCTGACCCAACCTGACAGTAACACTAGGAGTAGATTCTAGTAGGTAGGCCTAATGATAATAGTAAAAGTGATAGAGATTTTAACCAGCAACACCGAGATGCTCTGTGGCAATGGATAGGCCTACGTGTGTGGATATATATATATATATATATACTCTTGATTTATAAAGATTTTCGTAGAACGATTTAACCTCCTTTTCAATGTTTTCCATCTGATTGATTTCCTCCCCTTTGTTGTTTACTATTGATTTCATAATTTTAGACGAATAATTTCTACATTGTATTTACTCAGCAAATCAGATCCTCCAAAAGGATTTTTTTATGTCACATGTATCCACCAAAGGAGACAAAATAAAATGAAGGGGTTTTGGATTTTTTGTTTTGTTTTTAGTTTAGAACCCCTTCTCTGATGGAAAAAACAATAAGAGTAAGAGACAAGAACTAAAAAGAAAATAATAGACCTCCACATAACCCAAAAAAGAAAAAATGACTATCATTTTAACAAACAAAACTCAGCAACAATTGAATAATCTGACTGAAATCTAAGATACTATTACAAAAACATATCACTAATACTGAATCACATAGAAAATATTATGCTGAAAGCTAAAATGTCGGACTAACTCTACTCTAAAGAAGAAAATTAATTATTTTTTTTATATTTATTATAAACTTATCTCTGGTATGAATTGGAAAGAACTTTTGTTAACTGCATCCATCATGTTTGTAGTCTACAAGCAAAAGTCAAAGTTCATTTCAACAACAATGGGATTTTATCAGTCAGCTTTTAAAGCTTTGATAGCTGCAGTCATGTGTCTTCAGCGTGATTTAGCTGATAACAGAACAATACATTTTAATAATTCATTTAATGTACCCATATAAAGACTTTGCCAAATTATTGGTCAGCTGATGCTGTTTGTTATAATATACAATATATATATATATATTATGTATATATATATATATTATATATATATATATTATGTCTAATATATATGTATACAAGCTTGGTTGGAATTGACCCTAGTTCTAGATTTTTTTTTTATAAAGCAGTGACTAGTCGTCAAATTCTCCAGTGAATAGTAGATCTAAGAAGTGAAGCCAGTAAGCCACAAAAAGCTAGATTCTAGAGTGTAGGCCTACATGTAGATGTTTATAAGTAAGCAGGCTTAGAAAATCGAAAAGCTAGATTTGAGAGATTTTGAACGCATTTGCTGAACACGAAAGCACTTTCGATTTCAACCACTTCCATTGTAAAAAGGTGTTTTGAAAAAAGCAAGGGAAATGAAACTGGGCGTAGAAACGACAGGAAAAAGAAACAGTTTTTACAGGGAAATTCGGTTTTAAAAAAACCATCAACGCATCTAATAAAGAAAACAGCTCTGTCTCTACCTGGAGGTATTTTTTTCTCTATTGCAGAAAAAAATTTCAAGGCTCTATGTGCAGCCGTGTTTAAATGCATAGGGAACATTTGTCCCAAAGTCCTCAAATATAGATAGATAGATAGATAAATAATCTCAATTTTCTTGCCATGACATAAAAAAAATTTTCCTTTTACCCTAGGACAGTATCAGAATGGAATAACTTGTGAAAAGAAATAACATCAGCAGAAAGTTTGGAGAAATTCACACACACCTTCTTTCGGCCTACAAAGTACAAAACAATATGTCCTTAGGCACTGTGTAGGGAGTTTTGGTATAGAATCACAGGATTATGTCAGAATCTTCAATAGTTAAGGCATTAAACGGCAGATGCAGAAAGATGCCCAACACATAATTTATAAAATCAATAGTTTTCAATAAATATCTACAGAAATTGCAGGCATTGATGTTATAGCAGTTGCTTTTTCTATACAGGTGCTGCTTTGTTAAATGCTCACCCTGATTTCTTTATTCCAATTTCAATTCCAAACAAAGTCAATAAAAACAACATAAAGATCAATGCATATATATTTAGATCAAAGAAATGAGCTGTAACAATACTAGTGAAGTACCAATTAAAAATGAGTACTTTTTGGCATTGACCCATAATATTTTATATCTGTCTACTGTTTTCCATTGCTATGTATGTTGTGATATATGTCTCTACTTTACCTTCTAATTATATTCCACAGAAAATTATATGAACCTGAACGTCCTCAGATTCCAGTAAACTGATTATTGATTGGAGGAAAGAAAAAGACTAAAGAAGCTCTACGTTCAAGTTCCCAATATTTTGAATATCGAGTCACTGTGACATGATATTGTTTTACTTATAATGTGATATTTTACTCCCCAAATTTATCACCATCTACTAATGTTATAAAAAGACAGCATTGTTATTTTAAAGTTTTCTTTTAGGAAAAAAGACAAAAGAAAAAAAGACAATGAGATCTATGATTACATCGCATGTTATTATAATTTCCCTTGTGATATGGGTTTTGATTGCTTTTGGGACAGCACATCCCACCTCTTCATCTCCTTCAAATATTAAATCCAAACCAAAGGACACGGTTCTTCGGTATATTTCGGAAAAAGATGGAGGACACGCTCCTGAAATCATAGTGCCAGGTCAAAGACGAAATGGGTATCCTCACCAAAGTCATACATCACACCATCAAGCAAAGAAGATAAAATCGGTCGTCAATGGATTTCTTGAGGAGTCTCATCCCCGATTTGGCAGTTTCTGGTCAGTTGTTAGCTGTGATTTGTGCAAAGTGGGCGTTTCTGTTCTGCAGGGCATGCTGGCCAGAAATGTTTCTGAAGCTGAAATTCTCAGTGCAGCAGTCAAAGTTTGCGTTACTTTGAAGATTGAGAAGGAACAGGTCTGCTCCGGACTTGCGTCTTTGTTTAAGGTGAGGTTTTATTTATTTCTTTGTTGCTTTCTTTTTGTTTTGTTTGCCTTTTTGCTTTTTTATGTTGTTTTTGTTTGTTTTTGTTTTGTTTTGTTTTTTTTTGGGGGAGGGGGGGGTGTTTTGCTTTTTTTTGGGGGGGGGTGTGTTAGACTCAAAGATTGTTTTATTAGAAGAGATTGGTTGTTTCGGTTTTTTGTTGTTTTTGCTGTTTTGTTTTGTTTTTGTTCGGTATTTATCTTCTATGGATTTTAATACATATAATAATTTTTATGCTTATTTTATCAAATAATTTATAATGGTTTTATGAACGATCTTAAATTGAATGAACTCAGAAATTTCTTTTTATTTTCTTTCTACTTTTGTGCTTTTCTTTCTTCCCTCTTTAACATTTTCATCTTTCTCTCTCTCATTTAGCATTGTGTTAAAAAGATGCATGAACTCTGTAACACCTGCACACAATATACATTAAATATCCCATCAGAATGTAGGTTGTGTCCATATCTTAGATCACCTTACTGATCCGCTATGTTCTGCATTCTAACCTGCTGTCTTTTCAACAAACAGCCAGAGATCTTCACAGTCTTCGATAATTTGGTTTTAAGCCCAGAGGAAGTTTGTGGCATTTTCTTGCATTCTTGTGGCCATGCCTATGACCCATTTAGCAGTTGGAATGTTACACTCCCTGATGTACCTCAGCCACCTCCTGTTGCGCCCAAACCCCCAAAGGTGATTATCATGTTTATATATATTATCATGTGTTTGTATACATGTAATGCATATATATTATATGTCTGATGTTTGTGTATACTGGATGGGAGGGATGGGTTTGTTTTTACCTGTCCTGGTGTGTTTATTTTGTTTTATTAACAACCTGTTTCGATGAAGGCTTGTAAGGGTTTTATTGCTGTCATTTAAATTATTATGCAGTGCTCACCGCTTATAAGAACACCTCAAATCAGGAGCTCAGGTGTTCTTATATCCAATGTGTTATAATAAACCAATGTTCACTTTGGGAACGGAAAAAACGTGTGGCATTTTAATGCCCAAAAGGCTTTGGGCATCGGCATCATTACTGATTTGATATTGCAGACATTCCCATCCCCATTAAGTAGTTCGCAGGTAAACGTATTGTGAAACTGGCCAACCAATAGGCAGTTGGCTGACCAGCCGTCCATACGGCCTACCCCTTCAACTCGCCATCCGTTTATTCCTTGTTCCCTTATCTGCTGTTGTCATCAAAGAATTCATGAGATCCAGACGCTGATCTCTACCGATAAGTTGCTGATCGTCTCGTGTGACGTAATCACTAGCTCAGGCTGGCGAGAGTGGGAGGTGACAGACCAGTGTAACATTATTGCCCATTGTAATATAGTGTCAAAACGCCTTACACTTGCTTGGGTAGAGGTGCCATCATGATGAATTTTCAACTCAGTTACTTGAGGAAGAAATTGCTAAAATTTATTTTGTCAAAAGAGGTTTCATCAAGGAAACAGCTGTCAAGAGTTGAAAGAATTCTGTGAGGTGAAAAGTCGTTCTTATAACCGATGTATTCTTATAAAAGTGGTGAACACTGTACTTATTTTTATTATTATTGTTATTGTTTCGACTGTTATTTTTCTTTTATTATATATTTATCATCATTGACATTATGGTTTCATGTGCGTGTATTACAATATGGTCAGTATCAGAAGTCAAACTCATACAATATAACTATTTTTATCAGTGAAATAATTCATGTAATTTTCAATACTAAACACATGACATACTTAATTTGGTGAGAGATTTTCTTTTTTCTGAAACTCACCATGAGAAAGGATGCAATCTAAAAAGGGTGCTTCTTTTTTTCTGAAACCTATCGATAGTGCAATTGCGTAAATAGAATAGAGGTCTAGATTGCGAAGGTTTAAAGTAGGTTTCAGAAAAAAGGATACGTCAAAGTATGTTTACTTAAACCCTTCAGACATCTTTATTTAATTTTTAATTTATTTTGGATTTTCAATTTTTTGGTCTACAGCAAGGGTCTCCAACTATGAGGGTCCTTCACCTGACAGATGTTCACATTGACCTTATGTACAGGGCTGGCTCTGTTGCAGACTGTGGAGAGCCTTTGTGTTGTAGGGAAGGAAATGGTGAGCATTGCATGACTTGATTGATTTGTGTGCCTGTCTGGTCTGGCATTATATTAGGACATCATCCTGCTGACCAGCCATCTGCCTTAATTTTTTAAGAGATTGGCTCTGATTGAAAAAAAAAAAAAGAAAAACCTGGACCCATTTTTGTTTTATTCGAGGAGACACCTTCTCCTCTTCCTCCTCCTGCTCTTCTTCTTCCTCTTCCTCCTCCACCTCCTCCTTCTTCTTCTTCTTCTTCTTCATCTTCTTCTTCTCTTATTTGTCTTCATATTTCGCCTGTTTTCCCCTTTTTCTCTTTTTTAAAGCCTTTCTCTTTTTCTTGTTTCATGTCTGCAAACTTTTTTTTTCTAGGTTGGCTCTATTTTCGCAAGCTCAATAAGTGGCAGCTAGAAAGATCTGTGGAATGGAATTAAATTGAAAAGTTTGATTGTCAAATTAATTATAAGCCTGTAAAAATTGGGTCTTCCCCAGACACCAAGAATGGAGCTTGGAAATTTGGCGACTACAGGAATTGCGATACTCCCCCATGGACACTGGAAAACATGATGTCTCATCTGGCAGCTCAGAAAGACTCTGTAATCATTTCATTGTGACAGTATTTACATATCATAGTACATTGGACTTTTTCTGTCTCTCTTAGTAGAAGCTGTGAATATGGGTTGGTTTTAGGACCCTCATCAAAAAAATTATCCTATATTTATAACAGGATTCAAAGCTGTTGAAATGTTTTTTCAACAGGCATAAGTTTGCTGTACAAAAATAGAAACTTTGAAAGATTTGTTGAATCTCATTTAGCACACACAACCGAAAGGGAAAAGCACTGAAAAGAGGCGTATGAAGTGTAAAATTGCCAATTTCTTACAATTAAATCATACGACCTGATAAAGGCCTAATGTCGCAGAGTTAATGGAACAAAAAATCAAATACTTCAATGTAATTAAAAAGCAGCGAGCTAAGTTGGAAAGACCAGAAAAGGAAAGTATGCTAAATGTCAAAATCAGTCATTACTTCCCCTAATGTAACGTTATGCTTCTGAGGGAATGAATGTATGTAGCTATCCAATATCTGTTTTAAGGGTTATTATTTATTTAATTCTGTTTGTTTCTTCCTATCAGTTTGACTTCATTATTTGGACTGGTGATGTACCAGGGCATAATGTGTGGAACCAGTCACGAGCCGACCAGTTGAAAGTTCTTTCTTTCGCTGCCAACCTCATGTTGAAATATTTCCCTGGAAAGCCAGTATACCCTAGTTTAGGGAATCATGAGAGTTCACCTGTGAACAGGTAAAGATAAAACATTGAAATTCTTTGTGGACACAATAAATTGGTCGCTTGGTATTTGGTCGACCATTTGAACCATTGGGTTGAATATAAAATATCAAATCCCATTTTCCTGATATATCAGGAATTATGTCATACAACTGAATGAAGATACTCTAGAGTGAAATCTTGCGTCATTAAGGAACTAAAACTCAAGATGGCTGTCCCCTGTCCAAATTGAAGATTTTGGCTTTGTTCTTCATCAGGCAAGGCTAGTCTGGAATAGGATGACCATGGAGACTCCCAGGAGCTCAACGACATGGGTTTTCAAGTCTGTCCATTTTGAAATTTCAAAAGTGTCCTGTCCATCGTGGCCAACAATGTCACTGCCTCAAGATCATGGATGGATTGACTGAGAGAGAAAAGTAGATAGATGGCTGGAAGATTTAATTATAAGAAGGTTGATATGATCCTGAAGGCAAAAGAGGATGATCACAAACTTTGGTTTTTGTCAGACATTTTATGTACATTATTTATGGGAGAAAAAAAGTTTTTATACAGCACTTTTCATTTCATTTCATCGGGTGCATTTTTCAGGGGTTTTCTCAAGGGTCCCCATCCATCCCAAACTTTCACCACTCATGAGGAGCATACCAACAGTAGACATCTATTTAACGTGCATATTACCATAACAAGTGTCGATATCTTCCACACCCTATTCTCAGGGACTCGTTTTACGCATAAGATGGCTGAGAAATGTGTGTGAGAAATTTTTTTTCCCAGCGTTCTACAACTCCAATTATGACATAAGGAATTTTGTGGCTCTGCTTTAAGGTCTGCTGTCTGAATGCATACCGACTGAGCTTCAGGGCTATTTAAGAATATTTTTTTTTCAGTAAATATTTTCATTGACAATTATTAGGATGCTTAACATAAATTATTATAGTAAAAGTAATATGCCCTTTTTCTTTAGCTTCCCCCCTAACTACATCAAGGGAGAAAATGCTATAACATGGCTGTACGATGCCCTTGCGGAGCATTGGTCTCACTGGCTGCCCAAGGACTCTATCGAAACTGTTAAATCGTGAGTCTTGCAGGGTTTTTTCCAATTTATTCATTATCATTATCCACACACATCACTCTTACTCTGTTTTATCTCTTTTACCCACCCTTTACTTATTAGAACTTCATTGATTTTTGGTTTTGGTTTGGAAATTTCTTCCCTGAAAGTGCTCTTTTTGTTTTGCTTGGATTTTTTTTTTTTATATTACGGGAAGACAGATACTTTAGTGCAAGTCTTTTCCTAGAATCTTTATCATCATGCTTTTCTATAGAGTAAATTTATTTTAAACCTTGTTTTTCCTTCTTTCTGTGTAGGGGAGGATACTATACCATTTCTCCTTACCCTGGATTTAGGATCATTTCCCTCAATATGAACTACTGCAACAATGAAAACTGGTAAGCTTTTTTAATGTTTCTATTGAATCTCACTTTCCATATCTGATTGGACTAGGTGCTTCATCCTGCAGACAAAAGATCTAGGCTCCTGAAAATCTGGACTTTGTATCTTCACTTGGGTATTTTAAAAACCGGCAAATACCAAAACAAGACCAAAATTCTAACATGTATGAAATACTGTGTCATGACCTGTTGAAAGTGAAGACTATATCTTTACCACTGTGCTACTTATCTTTGTAATATACCTGTATCTTTTAAGTATTCTTGTTTTCTTCAAATACGTCCTTTGATTGAACTGAGAATGGATGGAGAATTAAAAGAACAATATGCACAGTAATATTATAAGATCCTTAATCTAAGATATTGGTATGTCTCTTTTGTTAGCCAGGAAATATGGTAAGAATGAAAAAAAATGTATTGGATGTAATATTTTTATTCCTTCACGCAGGTGGATGCTTTTAAACAGTACTGATCCAAATGGAGAACTTCAGTGGCTAATTGACACTTTACAAGCATCTGAGAACAAAAAGGAAAAGGTAGATGTTTTTATGTGACTTACTTTGGCCAAAGGTTTTGAATTTAGAGGGCAAGGGGGGAAATTTCATAATATTTTGACATTCTTATACATAACACTTATTTTGGTCAAAAGCCTCAAGACAAGTATGATTTTTTTTTTTTTTTATGTATTTTTTCCGCCCAAAACATTTGTTGTGACTGACTGTCTTGCAGTTGCAGGCATTTTTTAATGATGTTTTGTAGTTTGTAAAGGTATTGTTGACGTGTTGATTTCGTGACTGTGCTCATACGTTCAAAAATAGGTTCTTGAGGCAACTTATTGGAATTTATTGAACATTGTTGACTTATTAAAAGGAACAAGGCAAAAAAAACAAATAGTTCTAAAAATCAGTAAGAGAACATGGTGGACAGCAAGCAGAAAACTCTCATGGCTAAAAGGAACACAATAAGCGCATTTATAACCTTTTTCATTAGTTTTACCACATGCCAAAAATTTTGACAATATTAGCAATTTGATGAATTTATCTACTCTGACATGTCAGATCTTAAGATCTAAAACATCCCAAACGAAAAAAGATAGAAATGGTGATTTGACTCTTTGTTTTGCCAAGGCAAAGACAAGTGAAATCCTAAGGCTAAATTTATCTTTTATTGTCTTATCTTTTTTATGTTCTATAGGTGCACATCATAGGTCACATCCCACCCGGCATTACAGATTGCTTGAGAGAATGGAGCTGGAATTTTTATAAGATTGTCAGCAGGTCAGACACCTTGCTACAGCTTGTTCAATTCTGCCATGTATTAAGCAGTTCGTACCAGCCAATAGTTTAAAAGTACATATTACAAGAAGAAGGCATAACTGGTTCATTTCCTCAAAGATTAAAACAAAGTGACACTTCTGTTCATTTTTACCCTCAATGGAAAAAATGCAATTTTTTTTTCTTCTTTTAACAATGAAATTATATTATGTTATCAATTATTTCATTGCTTGACATTTTATATGAACATATTATATTGTGAGATCTTCGTTTTTAATTAGTTTTTTTTTTATCTACATATTTGCATTTTTCACTCCCATTATTTTCATTTTGATTTGTAAACTACATTTCTGCTCATTAATTTCCCTCTTATGGGATGAATAAAGTGAATTGAATTGAATTTTCCTCAAAGTCCCATTAAGGTGCCTGTACGTAATTTCCAGTCCATAGGTAATATTTAAACAATGCAGTATTTTCGAACCATATAAAAATTTTACTTCTATGCCCTGTCTATTTTTTTCCATTAAGTAGGTCACTTTTACTCAAGGCTGGAGGGGATCATTCAGTTTGTTATAGAATTTCTTAAGTAATTGTCTCATCGCCTGCTTATCATATTATTATTTTTATTTCTCATTCAGATATCAGAATACAATTGCAGGACAGTTTTACGGTCATACCCACTATGACAGTTTCTGCGTTTTCTATGACGTGGAGACCCTTAAAAGGCCTGTCAACATAGCTTACGTTGCTCCTAGCACCACCCCGTATTCCGATGCAAACATGGGGTACAGATTCTACACTGTGGATGGACACTACGATGGAAGTTCCTATGTGAGCATCCCTTGTGACTCTAAACATTGATTAATATGACTGCCAATAGACTTTTTTTTTTTTTTTTTCAAATTTTTGTGACATGCTTATTATGTCAGGAAAGCATAAAAATAATTAAATAAAATGCCATTCAAAATATCCATGGATGAAAATTATCTTTTGATTTTTTACTGGCAACCAAGCGTCAGCTGCAAAAGCAGTGCCTCAAAACAGAGACAATTAGTGTAAATAACCTTGCTCAAGGGTTAAATCACGTGTCACATGGGATTCGAACAACTTGCCTTTCAGTTGGAAGTCCAAAGCACAACCTTTGTTCCTCTGCGACAATATGTAGTTGATCAACAGCATTACAGTGAGAGAGATGGCAGAATATACAGAGAAGGCTTTCTCACTGAATCAAATAGAATTACAAGGAACATTGATTAAGTTTGTTTAGAGTTTGGAGTTTGTTTTTAGTGTACAGCTTTGAAATATAACCTGTGCTTAATGCAATTAGTGATATGAAGACATCTTTAGCAAATGAAATTAAAGGATTTGTGACTTACAATATGTCCATCCACTTTCCTTTTCATTCTTTTGTTTTGGAAGTTTGCATTTTGTACTGCTTGAAACTTTGATATAATTGTTTATTATTAATTTTCTCCTGTAATGTAAGCCCTTATTTTTTTATGCCAGACTTACTCGATTATAGATGAACTTTTTTTTTCCTTCTCCTAATTTGCTTATAGCTCTTATTCTTCATAATTTACTGGTGAAACTATGTATCCTTGCTATACCTTCATTATGAGGTTCACTTCTTGTTCCTATGCACAAAACAACTTAGTAATCCAGCTACTCGTCCAATCAAAAAACTGTCATTTCTTGTTCCGCTACTCTTATCCATGCCAGCTTTGGCGTGGCTCTCCTTTTTATGGAGGGTTGGCTGTCCCTTTATAAACAGTGTTACAGTCAATGCCAATCTGCCATCATTGCTGTTCAATAAATTCAGGTAGCCCGACCGTTCGCAGCTGTCCTCTAGTGTGGATCTTATTCGATATTATTATTAATTATTATTATCATTATCATTGTTATTATTATAGGTTAAACTTTTATTATTACGCAGATATGATTAATTACATGTGTACTCAATTATGCCTAACTTTCAATTTTAATTATTAAACTCTCCCTGTGTCTTGTTGACAGCAAGTTTTGGACCACGAGACACACTTCCTAAACCTCACCAAGGCCAACCTGGAAGGGAAAATGACCTGGGAATTTGAATACACAGCCAAGGTGCGATATCCTCCCTACTAAAGGGTTGTTCTGCTTATTTTGATTGAAATATTTGCTTTGATGATCACCACTTGTTTTCTTTTTGTTTTTAGATGTTTCAATTGAATTTATGTGTGTGTGTAAGAGAGTTAAGGTGCTGATGTGCCCTTTTTGTTTTAGTGTTTTTTGGAGGTTTTTCTGTTATTTTTGTTTGTTCTGCTTTTGTTATTTCTAATGGGTTTTTTGTTTTATTTATTGTTTATTTTGTATTTTAGTTGTCCTTTTTTTTTTAAGAAGGAGGGGCGGGGGCTTGGTCCCTTTTGTTTGTTTCTTTGTTTTTTAAGCAAGAGGTTCAAGTATTATATTTTTGGCAGAGTTCAGAGAAACAGGTAAAGGTAAGAATTGCGTTATTTGTAAAGCTTATTTTATGATAGTGTGGCTTTGTTTTATGTTGGGGTTTTTTAGGGGCGGTGGGGGATAGTACGGGAATTTCAAATTCCTTCCAAATGTACCGTCTCTGTGAATTCTATGGAGGAGGGTAGCCAGAGGACATAGATTTGTTTTTCTCTGTGGTTATTACAATTTCAACACTGTGTGCTGTCATTCCTCAGGCCACTTACAACCTACCCAACCTCTTCCCTTCTGACTGGGACAACTTGATCAATGTAATGAAAACCAACCAGACTCTTATTGACCTTTACAACAAGTAAGCCTTAAGTTTAGTTTCTTCTTACACACAGGCACACACACTCTGTCCCTCTCTCTCTCTCTCTCTCTCTCTCTCTCTCTCTCTCTCTCTCTCTCTCTCTCTCTCTCTCTC
>JBCHJU010453754.1:0-12974 GCA_039654505.1 Plocamopherus imperialis
CCGTTTGCGGCTCTGCTCTGCGGCTGATGCTTGGTTTTCGGGAAAAAACAAAAAAACAAAAAAAAAAACAAAAAAAAAACAAAAAAACAACAAACAAAAAAAAAAACAAACAAAAAAAACAACAACAAACAAACAAACCCAAAACGAACCCCAAAACCAAATGATTAACTTCCCTTTGAGGATAATAAGTGGAATCGTTTCTATTTTTTATTTTTTATTTATTTATTTATTTATTTATTTATTTATTTTTGTTATTAGCACGTCCCCTGACACTAAACTTACATGGCTTCGGCAAGAATCCCTCGGACTACGACGTCAACATGATCATCATCATCCTCATCGTTATCAGCTTATCACACACGTACTTTAAGACGGGCAGACAGGCATAACCAGAGCGCCATGGTCGACCATCACTTTATAAGTATCCCTTATCACACTGGTACTTTAAGACACACACACGGACACACACACATACACACACACACACACAAACATAGAGAGATTGACATAGTTCAAGGACGCTGTACTGTCCCGCCCCTCCACAAGGACGACTCGAGTTTGACCAGGAGAGGCCTTCAAGATAACAAGCTACAGGTCAACGATCTGGGACCAGCACAGGCCTACTACTATCAGTATTAGCTGACGCAGTACGCAGCTCAGAGAATGCAGTGCACGGTACATAGTACGCAGTACACAACACAGTACGCAGTGCACAGAACATAGTACACAGTATGCAGCGCACAGTACATACTACAAAGTGCGCAGTGCACAGTACATAATACACAGTACGCAACACAGTACGCAGTGCACAGTACATAATACAAAGCATGCAGTGCGCAACACAGTACGCAGTAGATCTACACAGTACATTGTACACAACACTAGGGTGGGCAAATCTGCTAATTCTTTGTGTTGTAAAAAAGAGCCAAGTTTAGTCCTGTATCTGATACAGACGTTGGGGAAGTGTCTTGTTAGAGGGACACTCATCCTGCGCCATCGACATCATGTGGCAGGGTGGCGAGTTCATTTCCACGTCGCTTTACTTTCGCCTTGTCTAAAGACACTTAGCTTCCACTTACTGCTGGGTGGGCAGAGCGAAGGCAGAAAAAAAAATCCCAGCACGACTGGGGATCGAACTGGGGACCTTCTGCTTCAGAGGCGAGCGCACTAGCCACTGCGCCACTACAGCCGCCATTACACTTCTTTGTGTAGGCTGCCATGAGCCAACATATCGACGTGAGCAATGTTCGTGCTTATCCTGATTTATGGACAAATTGTAGTCAAAGAGTTAAATCTTACTCACGCCGATAACATACAGGGGATTGGTAGTGCGGCGTCGTGATCTCGTGGTAGACACTTGAGCTTAGGACCCGAGAGCTCAAAGGTTCGAATCCCGGTCACGGGCGCGATGTTGAGTCCTTGGAAAAAGGCTCTTTACACACATTTTCTCACCATACTCAGGTGTAAAACGAGTACCTGGCCGTTATCAGCGTTGTCTCTGTCTGGAAAAAAAAATTGTACTAGAGCCTAACAGGCTGCTTGTCTCGTCCTTCATTTTATGTGTTGCTGTTGGTTGGGAACCCCTTGTAAAGCGCTTTGTGCCCATTAAGTGGATATTGAGCTATATAAAAAGCTCAATTTTTTGGGGGGTATGGGATGAATTAGATTCCCAAACTAAAACTAAAACATCATTATGTCCACTGGACGTCCTTGACCTTACCATACACGACATCTAAAAAAAAAATATGGGGCGATTCAAGCCATCAATCATGATGATTAACTGGTTTAATATTGCACCATCCACGCTCTTAAATAATGGCATGACAGAAGGAAGTTCCAGACTGACATTAACCTACTCTTGCCCACCCTGCCCATCAATGCTGACACAGTAGGCCCAAACAGTAGGCCTACATCTTTAAAGTCTTTAGTCATGTCTTGGAATGGTCAGGAATGCAAGTATAACGCTTGCAATTAATATTAATGATATGCTCTGACGCTTTAAATAATAAGGGCAATGATAATAATAGATTAGAAATACATTATACATGTACACAGTTATTAAAAATGATTCACAAAAAAAACAAAATGCTTACAACTTGATTGCTGTTTGATGTATGGAGATGAAAAATGGTTCATATGATAGAGACATCAATTAAATTTGCAGTTGTGTGGACAGATTGTCCCTTATCCAGAACACGGAAACTATAAATTTACATTGATGACAAAATGGCGACTCCAGAACAGTGAAAAGTTATATCGGTTCAAAGAACTTTCCGCTTTAAGTTTGGAGTGAAAACACCTACTTCTAAAAGCATTCAGCCATGGAATAAGCAGTTTGAATCTACAGGTCCTGTAAAGAAATGTCAATGCACAGGTCTACTCTCTTCCAGTGTGGCTGCAATCAGGCAACAGATTGAACATGATAAAAACCGTTACAAGAGGGATTCATTTTGGACACTTTAAAAATATGTCAATGGTTAACATTTGGTATTATTGTGACAGCTGTCTAGTTTCGGATTGCAAACACTGCGTGCATCTGAACCTTTGTTAAATATCCTTTCAGTTAATCTTAAAATCATTTTTTTATGTTTATTATGAAGGGATTATGGCCCTTCGAAATTGGGTGAATCATTTTGAATAACCCTGTAATTACTAGTAAATGAAATAAAAATTAGTATTCCTATTTGCACACAAACTTATCAAAGTTTCAATCTTGCCTAAAGATCCCACCAATGTGCTTCATGATTATATTCACTACATAAACCAAGAACACTAGTAAAAATGACAAGAAGACATTAGTGCACAGTTCCTTGTAAAAAATAAAACATAATCAATACTGTCTTCTTCATTATATAAATAATTCAAAAAGTGAACAAAATCAGTAACTTCATAACAACATTAAAGCATATGACCAGAAACACTGGTAAATGGAAGCGGAAAAACAATGGAATTCATGAACCAACATACAAGAAAAAAAAAAGTATTATTATATTACTATTGCTACCTGGAAAACCTAGCAAGATCCAGCTAAAAGACATAAATACGTGGGTCGAAAGTGAGTATTGAATGCTAAAATTACATTAAAACTTAGATGGAAAATTCAACTATTGAAAATGGAAATAAACAAATTTCTTTCTTTAAAATATTGGTATTAATTTTATGATTTTCCTGATTAAAAGACATGCATTTTATCGGCTGGAAAACAATTGAATTTATAATCTAAGACACAGGCAATGCTACATTCATATTTATCTCACAAACTTACAAAATACATCTAAATGAAATCGCAAAGGCACGGGGATCAAAAGAAAATGTATAAGTATAAGAAAAAAAATAACATTGCAAGTCAGATCAAATTGTTATTATTCAAAGAGAAATAAAAGAAAATGAACTCCCACCAAGAACTTGATGATTTTGTAAATGAAAAGGAACAAATTTCTATTCAATATTTAATATTATGAGTTTCATGAGTAAAAAACTGAAGCATTTGTTATTAAAATAAAAAGATTGCCATTTTATCGTGAAAAGCAATACACTTAGATCATTGAGATTTCTTGAATTACATATAAAAAATAACAAAAAAATTAATGATTTATTTAAAATCTTAACATCATCAATCTTAAGAATGGAACAAAAATCTTAAAGCTTATTTCCAACAAGTAAATGATGCAAAACAATGTATTACCCACGGGTGTACAATTCCTTTGATTAACTCAATGAAGACATGTCGGCAATACATGACTGACAGTACACCCGTCCGTTGGAGACGTCCAAAACCTATTCTTTTACATCATCAAAATATAGATTTCATGGCAATGGATATGAAAAGTAATTAAATCATTAGAGAGCATTATTATCCCTCTTCAACATGCAAAAAATCATTTGTCTTTATCATCACTGATAGAAAAGTTACGGCTGATTGAAAATAAGCTGAAAAACGTGCGTCACAGAAAGGCCCACTACGGCCCGTCTTCAATGAGTTAAAAAAGGAAATGATTTACATCAGTGGGTCTATACAGGACGTCCCCTAAAAATACACAGGGTCATAAGGTCCACGGCAACTTGTAAGAAACAAGGATTCTTGTAGGGAAATTTATATCAAGTTGATTGCACCCAATTCCAATCAAATCGGTCCATGCAAACTGAAATTATTTGTCAATTTTTAAGAAGCAAGATTGGTTCAGTTTTCACTTTCTGCCTTGCAGTTACTACCTTGCAGTTACAATGGCAATCTCTTTCAATGAGAGCCTGACCACGCATCGTTATTTTGGGAATATCTTCCACTACACAGGATGGACTTTGATGAAATGAAGTGCAAAACAACTCTGGAGAAATTGTTTATTAGCAGAAAAAAGTTTTAACACAAGCCACTCACCATACCTGGCTCTGTAATATTTTTTTTTTTTGGGGGGGGGGGGGACACCCTGTATGATATGTATTCCGACTCCTTTAAGAATTGTATCACAAATAAAACTTCATCAATAATGCCCTTGATACCAAAACCATCCACTTGCCAATCATGAGGCAGGAAAATGTACCGGTATTTGATCTATCATTTACTTCTGATGACTTACTTTACCATCACCATTGAAGTTTACCCATGGCCTCCTTCGAAAGAGCCTTTTGTCTTTCCACACGTGGGTTTCGTAACAAGCACAATTCGTAACAGTGTCAGTCATTTACAAAAAAATTAGGATTTCACTTTTCATGGAATGAATGGTGTAACTAGTTGGTTATCAACGGGGTGTCTAATACAGCAAATCCAGCACAAATCCCTCCTTCATCCGTACCAAGCGTCTTTGTCCTCATCATGTGACCGCATTCAAAGTTCAAAACCTCTTTGGAATCTGTTGACCTGGTTAAATGAGAAGAGTTGATGATACAAAATAAGCATTGACGTAGAGGAATACATCTACACCAATTAGGAAAGACCACCTCAATAACAAGTGAATAGGATGAATATAATTGAGGCCCTTGACTCCGGAAACATCTTTCTACATTGAAATACCAAGTGAATACAATGACTATAATTTTGAGAAAGAAAAGGAAGATATTTTAAAAGTAAATTTTGAACTTATTTGCATTTTCAAATTATATTTTTAATCTGTTCTGTTCCTACTGGCTTAGTTGCTTATCTCGACAAACAAATTAATCATAATAATAAAAATAAGAAAAACACATCCAACCACATGAGAAATAATGTGTAGGCCATGCGAATGCTATACAACAACTCACACATCACATGATTTCCTGAGATTTACAGGAAAACTAGTGAGACTTAAAAATTTTTCTGTGAGACACTTTACCACAAAATTAGCTCCCTACATTCATTTGATATTTAAATCATAATAATATGACGAAATGGCAATTAAAACAGAGAATCATCATAATTTAAAAGTAGTTTAAATCCACAAATGGACTAAAAAGCCATTCATGAAATTGTCTGGGCCCTGGTTGCCTAGAATAGACAAGAATTCAAGGAAAATTCAAAGCTTCTGTTGGGCTGAGGGTCACTCCTGCTACCCCGATGTTCAGCCGATTCACTCGTACTTCAAATGATAATGCTCCAAATGCAGACTATGCACTTACGGCTTCAGGCAATAAAGAAATCGGTGTACAGCCAAATTAAGCCGATTAATTTTGTCATGAGATTTGAGCTATGGTCGTGAGAACATGAAAAATGGCATTTTTTGTGAGCCTCCAGCAGCTATCGTGAGGTTTGTCATATCTGAAGCAGTGGTTTCCTCTTGAAATAAATCTCAACTAATTCTTGAAATGAGTTCATTCAAATTCTTAGAAAATCTTTTTTTTTTCTCCATTTTTTGCTTAAGAAGGTAATTCCCTACCTAAGATTTGGCGCTCAAAGTCATCTGACCAATAGAAAGCAAGTCTTTATTATCTGCTATAAATACGGCAAGCAATTGGTCATTTATGGAACTATGAAAATGTACATCAAATTGAGGGCCTAATCTACATGTTTATAGAATTGTACCAAACAGCATCATGCTCAGCTTTGAATAGATTCATGCATTTAAAGATTAAACCTACTTGACTTGCGTGTTTGGAGCTTTCAAAATGAAGTGATCTAAATATATGTATGTCCTTTTTAAAATTTAATTTGGAAATTTCTCTTTGAAACTTTGCATATCAGTGATGTTTCAATCATAAAATGACGAAATTCATTCACATTAAGTATAGTAAAAAATCAATATTAAGTTTTTTATCTCTCCTGTAAAATTTCCTCCATGAACTTGCACGTTTAGAGAATTAGAGAATTGCATCGAAGACATTCTTGGCCGGGCAAGCTCTGATATTATCATATTTTGTCATCAAAGAAAAGACACCATCTCAATAAGTATTGGTGTGAGAAAGGATACACAGTTAAAACATGAAGTGAGACAATGCCTCATATTTCTTTGATGACAACCTGAGGAGCTCAGACAGAAGCAATTGACAGACATTATGTAACAACACAGAAGAAGAAATTGACAGACATGTGTGCAAATCAAATAAAGAAAGCAACCAAGGCATCTCAGTCAGACCTGCAAAAGGCTTTAAGTCTTGACAATCATTTTAAAAACTACCCAGCACTTTATGACAGTGGCAGTGATTGCATTGCAACTGAATATATAGTAGATGCTCAGGAAAGCCTGAGTTCAGATGAGCCTCTTGTTTCCATCCATAAATATCCAATGATAACTTACCCTATAAAAACTCCATATATTCCAACTTCACCAACAACAGGCGACAACTGGAACGGGACTCCTTCCTTTATTAAATAATTCTTTTGTTCCCAGGGAAATATTCTCTCCATTAAAACATAAGCGTTGCGCTCTTTGGAATGACGGTGTTCTTTCAGAAATTGAGTAATGTCTTCACCATAGAGATTATGACCTGAAATATAAATTTTAAACAAAAACTAGGTGAAAGAAGAGAATCTCCTTCAACAGATGTTTATGAGAAGAAAACAATATTCAAAAACAAATGTCTTTGAATGACAATATTATATGAAAAAAAAATGGTGAAAGTGTAAGATAGAAACCAGCATCATACAGCATAATATATTCAGCACAAAGTGGCACAGTGGTTTTGCTCGTGACATTGTGATTTAACTCTTGGGCAAGGTTATTTACACTAATTGCCTCATTTTTCAGCCCTGCACTGCGGCTGATACTCAGTTTTCAGTCATTTAACAAATGACAAAGTTCCCTTCGGGATGAATCAATGGAATTTTTTTTTTTTTTTACTAATTTTTTTTTCATATATACAGGTATAAGGGCCAAACTTCACACGTCATTGAGATGAGAGAAAATCAAAAAGCTGAGATTAGCGCATAAAATAATTTGGGGAATCAAGTCTCATTTGAAACAATTAAATGAGGAAATTACTGCATTGCGTACTTAGTCCCACTGATAGAGTCAATATGAAAATTACAGCAAACTATGTAGAAAATTAGTAGAAATATTTGAATAATAAATAAGAAAAATGCAGTAATTACATAATCTGAGGCCTTTTTTCGTCAAGTTTACGAACTTTTAATGCTGATCACTACGACTGGGCTAGTATTCCAAGGTGAGTATTGATGCCCAGCCACACTCCCCTCCACTTTCATCTTGGCCTCTTCTACTTGAATTCAGAGTAATGAACAGGTCAGTATGTATGAGGTGGTAGGGTATATGACACTAGGACTTTTTGTCAGGAATCGAATTTTGCCACGGTAAAAGCTGAAATGGCTAGCACTTTACGACTTTTGTCACTGAGGGTTCTTTACATGCGCAAAGGGAGATGGGACCTCCCAGATTATCGTCCATCTCCAATGGTACTAGGCACTTATTCATCCTGCCAACTTCCAGACGAGGAGGTGAAGAAAACACAAAAATTATTCAGATTCTTCATCCAGCCTGCACAGCAGGGTTCAAACCTTTGACCTTTGACCCAGTGGTCAAGTGCCCCAAGCATTGAGCTGTCCACTTTATCCAGGCCCATCCACCATGGACTTGGTCCTTTCCAAGTCAAGGCAATAAACTGGGAGGCACAGGTGCTGAATGGTACAGTTTTGGACAACAAAAATTACTCCCTTAACTTCACCCATTGTTAAATGGGTACTTGGCCATAGCCTAATGGTCTGGGCTTTACTGTATACTCCCTTGGGAGTTGGAGGGAGCATACCTGCTTGGGGATTAATGTATTGTAAAGAGCTTTGAGGCTGTTACAAGGGCGAGAAAGAATTATATAAATGCTTTCGTTAAATTCACTCAAACAATTACAGTAATTTATACCGCACACATGGATCATTACCTCCGCCTTCCCTCTGAGGTTTCAAGACGAACAGTTCAGGATTTGCAAGGGCCATCTCAACGTTTTTGTCTCCCTCTGGGCCCTGAGATTAAAATAGCACAGCACATCATTGAAAAGAATGGAAACAATTCCAAGTCTTGTACATGTATGTAAACACTCACATTCACATTATCATTATGCATAAATGTAATAATGTAATATCAAACAAATTCTTTCTTTAAGCTGAGAACAGCATCTAGTCTTAGTTATGACACAATCAGTATCTGATAATTTTGATTCCTGTCTGCCTGCCTGTCTGTCTGTCTGTCTCTCAATCTGTCTGTCTGTCTCTGCATGTCTGTCTGCCTGTCTGTCTTTAATCTGTCTGTCTGTCTGTCTCTCTGTCTATCTTTCTACCTGTCTGTCTGTCTGTCTGTCTGTCTGTTTGTTTGTCTGTCTATACTCTTTCTGTCTGTCTGTCTCTGTATATCTTTCTACCTGTCTGTCAGTCTGTGTGCCTGTCTGTCTCTGTCTGTCTGTCTGTCTGTCTCTATCTCTGTCTGTTTGTCTGTCTGTCTCTGTCTGTCTGTCTGTCTCTATTTACTCTTTCTGTCTGTGTCTCTCTGTCTTTCTACCTGTCTGCCTGCCTGTCAGTCAGTCTCTGTCTATCCATCTATCTATCCATCTATCCATTTATTTATCCATCTATATATCTATCTATCCATCTGTCTATCTATCCATCTGTCTATCTATCCATCTATCTATCTATCTATCTATCTATCTATCTATCTATTTATCTATCTATCTATCTATCTATCTAACTATCTATCTAACTATCTATCTCTTTATCTATCTATCTGTCTGTCTGTCTGTCTGTCTGTCTGCCTGTCTGCATACCTGCCTGTCTGTCTGTCTGGCTGTCTGTCTGTCTATCTATCTATCTATCTGGCCAGCTAGCTGTCTTTCTCTCTTAACCCCCCCCCCCAGCCCCACATCTCTCCCCCCCCCTCTCTCTCTCTATCGTTCTGTTGCACGTGGTCTGAGGCTGGCCATAATATTTATATGAAAAATGAGTTCCAAGCAACACTGGTGTGCCTTGTCCCATTCTGAAAGGTGTTGTTCCTGCTCTTTTTCTCATTGTTCTTCAATATCTCCCTCTAAAACTGTTCTTTTATAACTGTAAGTATTGTCATTTCATAATGTGAAATTTTATTATTGAATTTAATCCAGTATTTGTAATACTTCTGGATCTCCTGATGTTATTATATTTTATTTTTATAACATCCATAGAACACACAGATTCCGTCTGACACAAATGGCATACACCCCCACGCCAACGAAGACAAGAAAAATATATACAGAAAGAAAACAAAATGGAGGATTCATTTTAAAAAGAAGTATGATAAATATAGAAAATTGCTTCTCACTACTAACTATATCAATGCTGTATTGGCCAGCGAAGGTGTCTCTTATGATCTTGACAGCTTGAGGATCTTGGATGAACCGTTCCAGGCAACCAGGCCTGGCCAGCTCCTGTTGGATTTTCTTGGTGCCTATCAGTTGATGTTGGACACATGGACTTTTGATGGCTCGAGACAATTCCAGTTTCAAACGGCCATCCCATTCCTGGAACGAAATAACGGTAAACCTTTGAACTGGCTTGTCCACTTCTGGAATGAATCAACAAAGCTGAACTGGAAC
The DNA here is from genome assembly GCA_039654505.1 of Plocamopherus imperialis. Taxonomy (NCBI): domain Eukaryota; kingdom Metazoa; phylum Mollusca; class Gastropoda; order Nudibranchia; family Polyceridae; genus Plocamopherus; species Plocamopherus imperialis. The sequence goes on from JBCHJU010453754.1 coordinate 9,979, forward strand.
AGATTAACACCCTTTTGGGGGCAGGGGGTGGGAGACGAATTTTACCCAATTGCCGACTCAAACTGAACCAAGCCAATACACTCCTTCAAAAAGGAACCCCTTGAACGAGGTAATTAAGGCTTGGTCGGTAAAAACACAAAGTAAGATGTCCTTATTAATTGACGATCGTTGTCCTTACTATATGGTAAAAATGCTATGCCTGGTAATTCGGCGCCATAGTTCCAGTTTCATGTCTCAGTGGACCCAAATTTTTATCTCTTATTTTCTATTAATGATTCTTCCCTCTGTTTTGTAGTCATTCTCAAAAAGGCCTATCCAAATTATCTAGTTTATTTCTTCATATCTATTTTACTGTGCAACTTATATTACAAAGTTGTGACAACAAAATACATGCATCATCATACTCAAATCAAAGAGGAAAGACAATAAGATAACAAAGTATTTTTAATCTTTCTCAATACATGCACCAGTGTACCTTCTCTGACATATAGTTCTCTGCAGTGAATCCATCCCGATAGTAGACCACAGCGATTTCGTCTCCGTCTCTGGGGAGTGACAGGACAGGATCAAAAGTAAAATCACAGAATCCTGTTAACTGGAGAGAAAATGCTTCTAAAAAGTACCGTAAAAGTAAACGTAAAGTAAAAGTGCACCTCTATAGTATAGCGCTTATCCACAGCCAAGCCATGCTCTAAGTGCTTCACAATGACTTCCTCAGCCAGTAGCAAACACATGCCACATTTAAGATTTCACATCAATTTATTAGGCGATTTACAATTTTTCGGACATACAATGCTACCAACCAAACGATACCCATTTTCACTTAGCCAAAAATAAATGGAGGTTTGTGTAAAAAAAACAACCAACAAAACAAAACAAAACAAAAAAAAACCAACAAAAAATTGACTATAAGTGTTACTCGACAATACCATTAAATGCCACAGAATAAGCCTATTATTAATATTATTCAGAAGTTTTTGCCAAAAATTGTGCCAAATATTTAGAATAAAAAAAAAATAAATTTAAATATATGGGCTACAGACAGTAGTAAAAAAACAAATGACTTCTGCGGGATGGAAGACCTTTCCCCCTGCACCCCCCTCCTCCCCCCCTCCCATACCCTTTTTTTTACACGTTTTGCAGTGGGAAAGCTGGGGAGGGGGGGGGGTTGAACTTTAGGTAGCTGAAGGGTTTGTTTGTTTGTTTGTTTGTTTGTGATATAGCCCAGTACATCCGTGCTGGACGATCTCAGGGCTTTTTTATGGGTCCTCATAGAGAGAACCCAGAAGGAGGAAGAAGAGGAGATGAGGACTGGGACGAGAGAAGCAGGAAAGACGAGCTGGATAGAAGTCAAAAGCAAGAAAAGAGTGGTTTCTACTTAGTCGCCTTTTACGACATGCTTGGCTTTCCAATCCAGGAGGGGCGGCTATGACAGTTAAAGAAACCTGCATTCTAGCTGAAGGGTTAAAAGTGTCCAAATGGGCAAAGGGACAAAAAGAGGCTTTAAGAAAAAACAAAAACCCAAGAACAACACCCCTGCCAAAACAAACAAAAAACAAAAAAAAAACCTACCAAAAAACAACAAAACCAAAAACCCCTAAAAACGACAGTAAAACAAAAAAACAAACAAAAAAAAAAACAAAAAAAAAACAACTTACAAAGTAAGCCTTCCATCATCATCCAGAATCCCTCGGGCGCCGAAATCCGTCAGGGTCCGACGAAGAACCCGTATCTTGGGGTTGATGGAAAAAGCGCAAAATGCCATAGGCCACTGGTCCATAGCATTCCTCTCAATCTTTGGTGCAACGAAAACGATGATGGCTCTGAAAGACAAGGGATAGGAGAATAATAATAATGCTATTATACACTATGAAATAGATCTGACACATTAGATCTAGATCTAGGCAATTTCAATAGGCCTCATAGAGAATAATTACAAACACACAGGGAAGAATTTTTTGTAGGGAGTTGATTGGCTTGGTCAGTAAAAACACTCTTCTACTCTTAGGTGGGTCGATTAAGTGCAGCTGTCCCGGGTTCAAGTCTCAGTGAATCAAAATTTTTCTTTCTTATTTTTCTATCAAAAATTCTTCCCTCTGTGTTTGTAATTTTTCTCTATGGGGCTCATTGAAATTGTCTAGATCTAATGTGTCAGACCTATTTCATTGTCCTATAATCAAGCTCCTTGCCTTATAATTGATTCTAAACAGCCTGTAATGCTCTCTGCGTCCCCAGGTGTGCCTGCTTGCCGATGCCATGGGATCCCTACTCGCCTACGACGCCTTGACCTCCTCCATCCACCACTGCCCCCGTGCGGGCTCCCACTACAGCAGCCATGAAAGCGTTGAGAGCAGTGCCATAAACGCAGACCTCTCGTCTTCGCCGCACGACCCATCCCACCACCACCAGCAACACCAGCACAGCACAATGTCCAGCTCAAGAGAACTCAGCCTCAGCGACCCGAACCTCAACCCCGGCCTGAGTGGGTCGGGCCTGTCGGCTCCGCCACGCACGGAGCGGAGCAAGAGCGAGGTGTCGCCGCCCAACTGCCTTGATCTCTGTCCCATCAGCGGGGACGATGCTGCCGTGGCCAAGAACAGTGGTAGCGGCCAGCACTCGACGAGCGCGACGACGGGGGCGTCTTTGCGCGTCTCCTCACGTCACAACTCGGGCCATTACGGCTCCTCCAATGGAAGGGACGCTCGTGACTTGTATCGTAGGACTAGCAGCGGCAGCCATTATGGTGGCGGACTAGCTAAGTTTGACTTTGACGTGTGCGATTTCTTTATGTGTGGCTCTCCCTTGGGTATGGTCTTGGCTTACAGGCGCATTGTATCCGGCGATGATGGGCCAGGTACAGATCTTTTTTTTTCTTCTTTTAATGCTTTTTAGTTTTAGTGTTTTCATTATTTTTATTATTATTATACTATTATTATTGTTATTATTATTATTATTATTATTATTATTATTATTATTATGACAGTAATTATACAACA
>JBCHJU010453864.1:0-12968 GCA_039654505.1 Plocamopherus imperialis
ATACTGGGTGTGAGAAAAAAAAACCGCGGACTTTGAGGGGCCACAACTCTCTTCATTTGGTATCGATCGAAATAACATTCTACACATTCCTTCTTTCACTCATTATCAATATGTATGTCGATTTAAAGTAAAATATAACCCAGCATGATGAAACGTCAACAATTTACAACAGGCCTACTCACAAAACTTCATATCCGTGTTGCGTAAATGATAAGCAAGGTGTCCCTAAAAATTGCACAGCCAAAAATACCAAGTCGTGAGTTTTAAATGGTTTTTGCTAATAAAACAATGTCTCTTGAGTTGGTTGCACTTTATTTCATCATGATCGGTGCATCAAAGCGGAAGTTATACCCAAAATAGTGAGGCATGGTAATGCCCTGAGCGAACAAAATCGCCATGGCAGCCGTCTAGTCATAGCTCTAAGTGAAAACTGACCATTGAAGCGACTATTCTTGACTAAAATTGATATAAATTCAGTTTGCGTGAACCAATTTGATTTAGATTTGGTTCAATTGTTTCGTTATAAAATTCCCTACAAGATGAATTACCTTATTAGCAAAATCATTTTAAAACCCGCGGCTCGATGCACCTGTCTGTGTAATTTTTCAGGACACCTTGTGTATAATTTACGAAACGTTGAAATGAGGTTTTCTGAATAGGCCTGTTGAAATCGGTGTCTCATTATGCTCGGTTATATTTTGCTTTAAATCGACATACATATTGATAATAAGTTAAATAAAGTATAAATGAAGTTTTATTTCGATCTATATAAATTGAAGAGAGTTATGGTGTTTTCTCTCTGGCATCCAATATATACCCTAAGTTTTCTTAAAATGCTATGATTTATGCATCTTTGTTTATTACATGTTTATAAGACATAGTCATATGAATGGGCTCTAGAGCCGTTTGTTCAATTTGAGTCTTTCATGCAAAATAAGGTATTTTTATCGCATTGTGTGTGAGTTTGAATACAAAATGTAGTCTTTAGATCCTTGAGTTTTACAAGAAAAGGCTTTTCTAAACATTAATCAAATCTGAGAAATATATGTACTCCCAGAGTTTGCTTTGTGGTTATTTTTTTTTTTTTTTGTGAGTCTGTTCACCATCCTTAGTTGAAATAAGTTGCTGTGAGTGAAAACTGGAATATGAAAATATGAAATGAGCACAATTCCAGAGATGGGCTGTTGAACATGCCTGTGTGTTTTAGCAGTGACATATTCACCATTCATTCTGTTTATTTTGTATACTTCTGTAATTTAGTGTACACAGATTTCACTGATTGTTTGTCTACAAAATTGCATGAGAGTAGAGCTTACTTCACAAAATTGCCAGACCTGTTAGACCTCTCACCCGCACCCCTTCCCCTAAAAAACAAAACAAAAGAACAAAAAATACAAAACAGAAAACAATCAAAAAACAAACAAAACGAAATGTTTTTGCCTTTTTCTTAATCAGTAGTTATTTTGTTGCCAGTTTGATTTGTATTTTCTTGAAGCCATAATTTTGTAACAGTGATGTGAACAATATATATAATCAATAGTCAATCTTATGAAAAACCAGATCTTGCCCTTAGTTTTGTAGAGTTTGCTGCTCATATGCCCATATACTTAAGAAAAAGCATATTTGCAAATAAATGCATTATGCATGATCATTAACTAACAAATCACCTTATGTAATTATGTGGAAGGAAGGAGAGACAGATGATAGTACCTTAGGTCTTGCATTTTGTAGGTGTGTGGTATAAAATTTTACTCATAGCTGTTCTCATCTCACCTTTGAGTTCTTGTTTCGTTTTGTATTGTTTTGTTTTTTTTCCCCTCTTTCAACCCAACCAACACCTGTTGAGTGTGCACAATAAGCATCTCCCTCTCCTCATGACTTTATTGACGTTGCTTCCTCTGTACACTTTGCATGCCATGCCCCTTGTTCAATAATGGCTGTATGCTGCTATTTATTGATGGCCAACAGTTTGTTTGGATCACCCCCTGACTCCCCCCTCGGTGCTGCACAGTGGTCGTCTCAAAACAGCAATCGCTTCAGTGTTTATGAGTAAGTCAGATAGACAAAGGGCAGGGGGGACCAGTTTGTTGAGGTGCATGGATGATGCCTAAAAGATTCTCCACACACAAACTTAATTTTTACCATAAGTTTGTCATTGCTTTTAATATGACCTCAATGCATAAACAAAGGAAAGGTACCTTTCTTCAAATGTTTAATTTGTGATCTTTTTATTTTTCGCCATCAGTGAGCAGGATTATACTTGAGAAATCTAGGTGCAATAAGCCGTATAGATAGTCAATGAATGGTAATTAAAGGCATAATGCATTCTATCACGTGTGGAGTAATTTCAGATATTTTATGTCATTCCATCTTGTATGGAGTAATTTCAGCTATTCATATATCCCTGCAGAATCATCCTTCCCGTTCAATTTTACAACTTCATGTACAGTAGAACCTCGGTATAATGTACTCCCTTCAGACCGAGAAATTAGTATGTTGTAGCTGAGTTACATTGTAGCCCTGGTTTCAAAGGGAAGTCATCCAATCTGTGCTTTTGGCAAACCGGAACTAGCACGTCTTACTCCCAAGATGAACAACGTTTATTCTTTGTGGACCGAGTCTACTCTATAGGGGTGGCTTGCTGTAATTTTGTTTTGGGTTTGGCTGTTTTTTATCTTTTATATCACTTAGTCTCGATGAGACGTAATCAGTGCAGACTAGAGAACTGGTATCTAGTATGCATGGGACGCAATCTAATAAATGAAGGTTGATTTCGTCCAACTAATAGATATCTATTGGAGGTGTAACTTTGTGTAGTCCTTAGACCTAAGCTAGTCTTGCTTTAGCCTAACAATTAGACAAAGCCACACCTCCAATAGAATTCTATTGGTTGGATGAAATCAACCTTCATTTATTGGATTGAGTGAACCAATCAGTGCATAGCATTCAGCCTCAACCATCTTTAATGATAGGGAGTATGGGCAATACAATTTTACTTCATTTATATGGCATGGCTTGGCAAAGGAACGTGGGCAATGAAAACAAAAGACGGTAAACGCCGCCTCCCTGTACCCCGGGGACATGTAGAATGTTTACCTTAGAGCAAAAGATGTGACAATAACGAATTCCGGCTTGCAATGCACAACAAATAGGCCTACCTACAACAGTTCTGTAGAACTAGGGGGATGGTTAAGGGGGGGGGGGGGAAGAAGATAAAGGCTCAAAGGGAGTCAAAGATGAAGAATCAACAAGCATGTCAGTTATGCCATTCCTTGGAAGGCAGGGGAAATGTCCACTGAAGGTGTGAACATCTGGTCGGTCCACCTTTAGGCAAGATAACCGAACCCATTTGCTCATGGGTCATTGATGTTGAATGTCTACTTTCTTGCGATGCAATTACATTCACGTGTATTCATTTTGATTTCATAAAGCAAAAGTATGTTGTAAAAAGAGGCATTTTATCCGAAATGGTGCTCCGAAATATATCGTCCATTGCATTCAAAAGTATGTTCTAGCAAAGTATGGTATAGACCAGGCAATTTATGAAGAAAAACTATTGTCGGGACTCAGGACCTGGGAAAATGTACTAATTTATAGCCAAGTGTACGTTGTATCCTGGGTACGTTATACCAAAGTTCTGTATAAGCTATATAGATGGCTTAAATATTGCTCTTTGCACAGATGAAAAAATTTGAATATTTTGATCTTAAATCTTTTTCTTTGTATAACTTACTGTATTACTATTATTGAAACTTCAGTTACATAAAAATACTCCCCTTTAAAATTGTTTTTGAGTTCTTAAGAAAACAGCAACAACAGCCCATTAGCATAAAGTAAAAGAAAATAAATACAGAAAGCAAACAAAATTTGTTTGATATTTGTCATAGTAAAAATCTGTGCCGTAATGTGATAAGCAATTTTATTCAGTCATAAAACTCAAATTACAGAATATTTGTAGGAAATTCTTCTGGAGTAGCACTTTCTTTCCTTGCCTGTCTTCCCCCCACCCCACCACCACCACCACCACCCAACACACCCACGCAAACCTCCAAGAAGCTATTGATAAGCACACTACCACAATCTAGAGTACACAACAAATACACAGTGTACAGAGATTTGTTCACATTTCCTTTGTAGGGAGTTGGAAAAAAAAAAAGATGAAGAGAAAGGTTCTAACAGGACAGGGATGCAAAGTAATCTGCTCACATTGGAACTTATTCAGATTTATTGACCCTTTGAATCATGACCAATGATGTTTGGAAGTCATTTCTATCTTATCCCTCTCAACAGTAACTTTCTAAGTAGGTCAAGGCCCCATACTGGCGACTTTTTGGGGGTGTGGCATCCCTTTTTTGGGATATCCCCCAAAAAAGGCTCACTGTGAGATTATTTATGTACCAAGCTGAATGAAACGTCACAGAATTGAAGAAAAATTTAAATGTTTTCCCCACACCCTAGTGAAAACAGATTTGATTTTAGTTAGATGCTTTTATATTTATAGGCTACGAAAGTGAGAGATTGTTGTAAATGGAAAAAAGAAATCAAAGGGCACAGAATGATGTAATCTGTTATGTCATAATTATGTATGAAATAGTGTCACAGTTTGATAGAAAAGCACATAAGAAAGATTCAGATGTATATAAGGATATCTTTGGAAACCATAGAAGCTTCAATAAGAATACAAAGCTTAGATGATGGTGATGTAATAATGCATGAGCTACACATGGAAAAAAATGGATGAATGGAATAAGGTATTACCTTTCTGCACCCCTCCATAACCATGAAGTCATTGTCCATCCGAGTCCAAATCACCAAGAAGTAATATAGGCTTTGCCAATGTCTCCACTTAGTACTTACATCCTCAAGGACTTATCGGAATTACGACAAAAGCATAACACATGGGACACATCACACACTTTACAAACTCACACACTTGCATGGAAGCACATAAAGGAGACAGAAACAAAGTGACAAATTCCTCACAAAATAATGCGCTTACTGTCTCCTCATGGAACTGAGGAAAACAGCGGACCTTAGATAAAGCAACATGACAAAATGAAAAATCCCAAGTGCTTTCGGGGGCTCTGGTACTTGCTTTCAACTTACCATTGGCCTTACAAAAGACTCAATATCGTCTCCTTCCCTGGATCTTTCTCAAAGTATGCCGAGACATCAATTCCTTGGCTGGACGCTTTAGAGGGTGACCAATTCGTTTCCTGGAAGAGAACCTATTCACGAGCTGTTTCATAAGATCCATTCGAAATGCAAACTTATCTTAATGACGAGGTGGCATCTTCCATTGCAGGTACAATAAGAAGGCCTGGCAACAAATGGGAGTTGATGAAATGGTGTACAAAGTATCACCACCATTTTTTGTCTGGTCTCCCCACAGGAAAGTATGATAGCATTTGGTCATGCTTATCAACAGCCCCCATGAATTTATTGTAGTCCTCCAATACCAGGGACCTGGACGATCTTGCGTTATGTCTCATGACTTCATTACTAGAGATCAAGGTCACTTGTCTGTTGTCATTGAAAGATGTAACCACAACATTGCCTTTCTACTCCTTCAACTCAGTTTGCGTTTGACAGAAGAAGAAGGCCCCCTATGATTGGCCATGATAGTTCCACACACCTATGTCCCATCCTTTATAAGATAAGAGACTAGATCTTATGAAGCAAAAAACCGGTCAAAATACACGTGATGGTTTTTCCCAACAAATAAGTCTACCAAGTGCTCAACCACCTCCTTACCTAAAGGTTTACATGGATCTATCCTGCTTGAAGCCCGCGTAGAAACAAAAAAGTTTAAGCAGTATCCTGACTGTGACTCGCATAGATTCCACACCTTGATACGCCACTTGGTTGACTTCTTGGGCATGTATTGCCTGAAAGACAACCTGGCCTTGAAACCAACCAAAGTCTCATTAGCAGACGCCTCTCAATCAGGACAATATGACTCACAAAGCTTACGCTGACATAATGACAAAAAAAGGGCGGACTTTGTACAAAGGATCAAAACCAGCTGTCCCACGAGGAGGAGCTTGTGTCGAATCTGACAGGTGGAGGTATCAACACATCTCCATAAACCCCTTCGATGTGAAGGCTTCGGGAGACGAAGGATTAAGACATTCTGGGTCGTTCATGAAGTAGCAGCTCAGCCGTGGGCCAAACCATATCAGTATGCTGATGTAGGCCATCATTTTCTCCACCAATGTCGCATCCCAGTCAGTGTCGCCTGGCTTCGTCTGCTGCTGGTACAGGTTGGTCTACTCGGCCATCGTTGGAAAGTGGAAGAAGAAGTCCATTGGTCTTGCCTCACAGGGAAAAACCACACTTAATCCAACACTGATGATCGAAGGTACCTACTTCGGCTTCACCTCGCTTAGTCGTCCAATCCGTCGGTTGCTATTGACAGAAAGAAAGAACTAGAAAATCCACTATCAAAATCTATTTATCAAAGAAAGAGAATAAGGCAATGAAACTACATCTCATGCTGTTATAGTTATCATCCAATCTATCAAGGTGAGTAACATGTGAATAGTGTGACAAAAAAAAAGTAGGCCCCTACAATACCAAAGTGTGTAAAAAAAAATCTTGTAGAGAATCTATATAAAGTAATCTAGATCTAAATCTACTTTTGGAAATCGGGACCTCCGCATTACCATCATTTTATTATCCTGCCATTATCACTCACAATACTCACATCAATTTAGATAAATAGTCATTTACTAGTGGAAATGGAAAAAAAAAGGCGTTTGATGTTTGAGAAAGACCCCTGATTTCAAAGCAAATTTCTAGACCTAGCATAACTAAAATCAAGTGCTCTGTGCTATTTTCGCATATTATTATCTTTTATCTTCACAAAAATACATTATTCAAGATCAAAAAGAGTCACAAGCCTAAAGATAATTATGACAAGAAAATGTTACATCAACAGAGGGGGTTTGATCCACTTCAATGTCACACTCATTGTCCGATTCAAGATCAAAATCAACAAGGGGAACGTTTTGGTGGTCCATTGTTGTATAATAAAGGCAATTCGAAAGCACAAAGGCACTGTAAACACAAAGGGTGAACAGCAGACTCCTCACGACTCATCACAAAGGCAGCGATGCGTAAAGAGAAAGAATGCTGGCGAGTGACATTTATAAACGGCGCTATTGTTCTCTGAATTGAGGCTAGAAGTACTCAACAATTGATGATTCAAGAACTCTAATCCTTTAGGTATTGCTGCAAATAAATTTCACTGTTTCCTGCTTTCTTTTGTGTCGAAAATGCTGTTCAAAGAGTCAGATATGTATTTGGGTGGCTTTGGACGGTTTGCCAATTATAGGCCTTCTTCCGCTCAGGCGGACTCAGGCGGTTGGCTGGCGAGAGGGTTAAGATATGACTTTCTATGTATTGTTCATTATCTTTATGTGATGAACAGAAATATGGTTTTTAACGTGCATGAGCTAAGGGTAAGACTGGATTCAAGGAAATATGATAGATTCACTGCATTTGTCATGTGGTCTCTATCTTTGTACAGTACGCATGGAGAATACTATATCGCATGAGTCTTTAGATTATCAGTTATTAGTGGTTTCATTCACTCTGCCTTATATTGTATATAAAGTGTATTTCCTTTTGATTTTTCTAGTATTTTGAATTTTGTTGAAGTGATTTTCATTGAATTTTTATTCATGTATAGCTTATACTCAAAAAATATTTATCAGCACTTATTTTTTTTTCATAGTTTATAATTTGGTTCATGATTTAGTGAAACATCATTAAAAGGTTGTAAAGAGAAAGTGATGAATAACTATTTTAAAATTTTCTTTAGCTAATAGTGTATTTAAAAGGAAAGAATACTTGTTATAGGATGTTTGTTCCAGTTGGGTTTGTCTTTTTACATTTTGCTTGCATCCCTGTCTTTGAACACTTGACAAAAACTCTGTGAGAAATATTTGTAGCAGCACTGCTTGTGTTGAAACCACCTCTTCTAACTTTTTTTCTTATCATTCTTTGGTTGTTGATTTTTTAGCACTGCAACTTGGCAAACTCCTCTTTTAAGTGTGAATCTTCTAAGAGTAACTGTAAAAATATGTGTCCACGTGTAATTTAATGATTCACCATTGTCTTTTCTCAATGTATCAGCAAAGCCATAAGTGAAGAGATAGAGTGTGACACTGCCAGCACATTGGAAGCTAGCAAGTGAGTAGATGCATCATGCTAGTTGTTTTGAAAGTTTCTTAAAGCTTTGCTTTACATTTTATCAGGGCTGTTCTTGTTTTTGTTTTGTTTTGTTTTGTTTTGTTTGTTTTTTTCTTTATTCCCCACAGTGCACATTTCATTCTCTTTCAGCTAATTATGCCCATTCTCAAGATTTCAAAGAAGCTGAGAGGGGTGGAGATATCTTACTCTTCGAATGGGCATTTAGATGTTTTAAGTTTTTGGAATAGTTTTTTAATTTTACATATTGTTTAATTGGCCTTATCAAAGAGTTGAATGGAAAAAAGCCTGTAAGTTTGAATGGCAATATGTATATAATTTTTTATTGGATTTGCATGAAACTGATAGATTCCATTACATTAAAGTACTCACTTTAACTATCCAGAAAGTTTCATCAATAAATCATTAAAAAAAAAAATGTATTTGCAACCTAATAATGGGAAAAATGATACTTTCGATTAAAAAGACAAAACCAAAAATGGACATACAGGAATAATAGAACTAGAAATTATAATTGAAATTGACTTAGCTTTATATTTTGCTTCAGGGACTTCTTTTTTCATATCTGTGCGTTTAATAGTTTTTGCACAAACACCAACCAGATTGTCAAAAGAAACCGTTATTTTTTATCATGAATTGCTGTGTAACCCGACTTGAGTGGATCCAGAAACTAAACCTAAAACCAAAATCTAAATCCATTCTCTTTGAATCATAACAAGATGAGGAGTACAGTTCATATCTGAAATGCTAGCAAATGTGAGGGCACAAAATTTATCAAATATTAGCTGGTTTTAAAACTAATTAAAATAGATATCATGACTGATATCATCTATTTCTTTTGAAAAGGTTGTTGAGGGTATGTGTATTTTCAAAGTTGATAAATTGAACCTTAGAAAAATTCATTTGCTTTCTTTTGATGAATTAAACAAAAAAAAAATTATTTTTTTTTGTTTTTGTTTTTGTTTTGTGTAAATCCAGTTAGAAAAAGTATTGAATATTGACACACTCAGTTCAGCACATACTATTTTCGGGGTTTTATGTTGTTTTTTTCTTTTCTTTTCTTTTTTTTTTTTAAGGTCCAACCAAAATATTTCTTAGTATCTAGTGAAAGATATTTGTAGGAATTAATTTTATAATTTTTTCTGTAAAGGAAATGAAGAAGTACATGTCAAGAATTTTAAATCAAGTTGAAAAATTAAGTTCCTACAAGCTTTCAGCACCTGTTCACTCTGGTTGTTAATATGACATTTCAAATTGTACTTAAACTTGATGTTTATGCATATTTATTGCTGTTCAATTTCACAACTGTAATTATTTAGAGGTTGTAGGGTGGAGTATTCCTGATGAAATTTTTTTTGGTCATTTTTTTATTTTATTTCTGTCATGGAATTTGTTGCTTGTATTCTGATTTTGTTTTTGTCTTCTTTTTTTCAGTTTGTTGTTTTGTTTTGTCTTTTTTATTTTTTTTTATTTTTGTTTTTTGTTGTCATTGTTTATTCTCCATGAATCTCTCAATTTAATTGGAGATTGTTGTCATATCATTCTTAAAAATTAACGAAACTGACTTGTATATGAAACCCCACATTCTGTGAGATTTACTTTTAGATGATATGTTGGTTTTTAGCGTTTGTTTTGATTTTTTACTAGCTTAATTTCTGTGGGAAAGGAAAGCAGCTTCTATGTGAATTGAAAAAGAAAATTTAGTACCCGCTAGGTGTTACATTAGTCACCTCCACCCTGCCCAACCCTCTCAGTCTCATTCCCTCCCCATTAACATTGGATTGAGCTGGAAAGGTTTTGGATTTCGTCTTTAACCAAATTTGTCTTGATATTCTTTTCCTTTTCAGTATTGCTGAAGCCATATCTGAGTCACTGGAATCTCTCGATACAGGTTAGTACTGTTTGTCTCAAGATATGTTATTTTATTGGTCTTCCCTTTTTGCACAAGATTGACATTTGTTTTTCATTTGTCTTCAAAATAGTTACAAATTAATCTGAAGATTTGATGTAGTTGTTTTCTTAATGACTCTTTTAATTTTCAAGTGTAGCTAATTAATATGTTTTTTTCATTTTTTCATTTTTTATTTTTATCATTGTTTTATTGTTTTTGTTTATTAAGTAAATTTTCCCTGAAAATTGTGATTTTAAAATACCTTAGATGGCTGGATGGAAATGCCAACACTGGAAGGAGAACCAGAGATACACTTATTGGCTGAAGAACCAGAAGCATGGAGCATCACTGTAGATAAAAGGGTAAATATGACATATGCTGGAAGTATTTTTTGGCTCTATCTCCCCTGTGACTACAGATCTGTTGTGCATTGTGAGAGATAATGCTGTCATGAATGTAGAGATTTTGTAAAGAAAATAAAACTAATTTTTTAATCCTCACCATACACTTTTTCTGACCTAATATGTATTCTTTGACCCAGGAACTAAAATAAATGTGATTGTTTGTTTTTGTGAATTCAGACCTTGAAGAAACTCAGCACAAAAGATATAAAGAGGCAAGACACTATTTGGGGTAAGTATATGAGATTGATTGTTTTCCTCTTTCCTGTGAGAAAATAGTTGTTTTTTTTAAAAAAAGATAAGTCAGTGTTATGTTCTTTAGTCATGACAGATACTAGTCAAAAGGTCATCTGATGGTTACTAAACTCCAAAGTTTAATTATTGCCCAAATTTACATTTTATATTTATCATTTAAGCTTGCATTTCCCTTTGATTTTGAAAATGGTGGCATTTCCCTTTGATTTTAAAAATGTCGCAGTATTTTAATGGCAGGTTGATAGAAGAAAAAACCCCAAGACAAACAAAAACAACAATAACAACAACAAAAAAGCTGAAAAAAAAAAAGACAGAAGACAGAAGAAATGAAAAGAATGGAAAGGTTGTGAAAAACTGGGAAATAGATGTCATTAATTATTTGATTTTGTCTTAAAATCTTCAGAGCTCATTCAGACTGAGAGGCAATATGTAAAGAGATTGAGGATCATGCAGAAGGTAATTTTAACAACCAAAATTATGTAAACTGTTAGATGATCTAATTTAGTTTGAATCAAACGGTGAGGTATAAATGATGTATGAAGGAATGTAAATATTTGATCTTGTCAAAAAATCTATAAAGATTAATTTTAAATTTAAAGAACCAGGGTCTGTTTTAATTTTTTTTTATATACTTTTGAATGTTATATAATGTTTCATTTCTTTTATCCTGTTGCCAATCTCCTTCATCTCCATTTTCTCTTTGCCTTTTCTTTCACCCATATGGCAGTTCTCCTAAACTTTTGTTGTGTTTTCTTATTCTTTATATTTTTTCTTTAGATAAACTCTTTTTTGCTAATGCCTGTTTTCACTCATCAATTCCTCTCATTTTGACTAGTCTCAAATTCTCTCTCTTGCAATTTTGGTTGTTCCCATTAAGTCTGTTCAAGTGATGATTATAGTCTATTTTGTTTTGCCTTGTACTTAAATATAAGTTTCTTTACTTAATCTTCCAGATATTTGCAGAGAGAATGATAACTGACTTGAACTACACCCCAGAGCAAGTAGATCGTCTGTTTCCTCGTATTGATGATCTTGTTGATCTTCACCTTGGATTTCTCAAGGAGTTGTTGGCTTTGCAGAGTAAAAATGAAGACCGTTATGTAGATGAAATTGGTCTTGTCTTGGTAAATCAGGTATGTATGCATACTGTCTCATAATATTTCTCATATAGAAAAGTGATCCAGGAGATTGTAGAATGTCCTCTAGATTTGCTGAGTTCCACTTTTTGACAATAATTGTTAAAATAAATGCATAAAACAACAAAATGGTCATGTAAACATACTTCAATATTGTTTATGTTTTGGGCATTAATGTGAAATATAGTAGAACCTCTTGTTAAGGGCCATCAAACAACCACTACCTCCATAAATCAAATGAAAATGAAATGATGAATTGCTTTTACCATTTTTCACATATCTGAAATGATCACCTACCATAGATTAACAACGGCCCAAATTGGTTGTTTTATGATGGATCTTTTCTGTAAAATATGGTTTTGTTGATCTGTAGACAACCATGTATGTTCTTATAGTTTCAGGGCACTGCAGCTGATAAAATGAAATCAGTGTATGGAGTGTTTTGTTCAAAGCATACAGAAGCCATGCATCTGTACAAAGAATTCATCAAAGTTGATAGAAAATTCCAGAATTTTGCAAAGGTAACTCTTTGTGGTTGTTTGATAATATTCTTCTTTTCAGAAAAAATTGAAATTACATAGGGGATGTTTTTGATGTTAACTTTTTGTTTTTATTTTGTCTCTTGCTCCATATGTGTTGGCTTTGCTTTGTTGGTATATTTTGATGAAATAATGCAAACTTGCCAACCATCCCGGATCTTCCTGGACTATCCCAGATTCTAAGTTTAGAATCTACTGCATTGGGGAAAAAAGAAATAGGCAGCGCTGTGAAAAAACCTTTCCCATGTCAGGAAAAAAGTCTCGAAGTAGTGTACTTGCGAAAATGGTAGGCCTAGCTTATTTAATTTGACCTTGTCTTACTCTATTAAGGATGGGGCCTGTACATGTGATGTTGAATTCACTGACTTCTTCTTCTTCTATCCCCACTGCTGATCTTATTGCTCTTGTGCAGTCAATGCCAATCGATAGAATCTGCAGGTGTTTTTCAACTGGTGTGCAGAACCATACAGGGTGTTATGTATTGTGGGTTGTGATGGTAGGAGCCTCGTTCTTGCTTGGCTCAGGCCTGGGC
>JBCHJU010453975.1:0-12962 GCA_039654505.1 Plocamopherus imperialis
AGCTAAGTGGCACCAGTTAATTGTCAGTAAGTTTCAATTTGATCATTCAAGTGATAAACACACAGTGGCAAAAGAACAGGTATTTTCCATACAAGCCTTGTACATATATGCTTAAAATGTTATGTTTCAGACATGAACTGTCAGTATGTAGTAGTGCATGAACAACTATTTTTAGGGTTTTTACATCTTTCTTAATTGTGAATTTCTGTGAATTATTCCATAGTGAACATTGAAAATGGCTTTTTTGATGAGTTTGACACCTACTGATCAAGACTGGATCTGTTGTCTAGAATTTTACAGCTTCATCTTTTCATTATGCTCTGACAGCTTTTCGGACATGATAGAGTTTCAGTCTTAAATGGTGGCTTACGTCAGTGGCTGAGCCATGGGTTTTCTGTGACAACAGAAGAGCCAACTGTTGAGGTAAGAAAAAAGGTCATGAAAAGGCAAGAGTAAATCAATTTCTGCTACAATCTGACAAGATAGGGAAAGATCAGTGATTATTGACAGCTAATTCTTCACTGACGCCATGGACTACTAGTAATAATTGTTGACCAACTTTTTAACCATGCACAATGAGAACCAACCACCATTGATTTCGTCCATTCTTTATTTTACCATTTGGTTCATATGCCATCTTCACCCTGATAACTACCCGCCTTCCCCTCTCTCTCCCTACCACCTCATTCTCCGCTCATCCATGCACATTGTTTGATGTTCAGTCATTATGTACTCAACCTTTAGGTACAAAGTCAGTAGGCAGTGTGTTTAAGCTAAATATTTGTCATTTTGAAAAGGGAAATAGGCTTGACAATTATTGGAGTCCTGCTGATGATTAAGAAAATGACGTTTGACTCTTTTTGAACTGAAATAAATTGGAACATTTAAATATTACCTGATCATTTTAGGCAAGCCAAAAACATTCATCTAAAACTTTGTGAAATACGTCCTGCCAATCTTTCTTTTTTTACATAAAGGGTCACTAAAAATTATTCAAAGCCCTCCACTTAAGCAGGATTATTGATTAGAAGTATTTTCTTTGTGTGTTTTTTTTCGTGTTTTTTTAGAGAGGCACCTTTAAACCAAACTTTCGTTCTCATCTACTCCGTGATTATGAATATATGGTCAAGAACATTCACACCAAGACAGATCAGGTATTGGATTCAAGAGGATTCAAGTCATTCAGTGGTGCAGCAGATGGTAAATTGCATATATACTAACTACACTGATAGGGAGGAGACTGTGGCATGTTTATGGCTGGTGTATCCTTGTAAACAAAGAGATTATGGTATAAAGCAAGTAATCTGTCAGACTGAAGGTGTACGAGCATTTAGCCGATGCATGTTTTTCACCAATGTTCAAAAAGTTAGAGGCCACTGTAGCAGTTTTATTCACAATGTAATGGAATGAATCATTTCCATGTCGTAAGTTTTGTTGTGCTACAACAGAAAGATAAAGCAATGACAACCAAATATAATTTATTAGGCTTCTTTCTCGAGACAAAGAGACGATGTGTTTTCTCTCACCCGGGCATTGTGGTCAAACACCTGTGGTGGTGGTGGTGATTGCAGCAGTCAAGTCATAATGATGATAGTGCAGTTAGTGGTGGTGAAAGTTAATTGAAATAAATAGCCATGAATAACAGTCGCAGTTTTGATTTTGGTATGAGAAATGAACATGGCATGGGTGGTACAAATATATCGCAATCATCTGGATGCTAATTTTATTTTGAATCACCCTCATGAAGTACTGGTCAGTTCCATAATGCAGCCAATGGGCATGAAACTGACTGAAAGAGACAAACGATGCCTACTTTACCAAAAAAAAAATTCTAAATACAGTTAAGGAAAGTCCTGAAAATAGGTACCTTTCCAAAGTCTCTCAGGTTTCTTACCAAAATCTCTCAGCAAATCTTTCTAGGATCAATGGAAAGCCCTTTTTAATTTGCATCATGAAAAGTAGTCAATGGCATCTTTTTAGGCATAATTTAGAAGAGATAACCAAACAAAGTCAATGTCAATGAAGCAATGGAGATATATTCCACTAAATTTGACAAAAATTCCTGAGGAGGAGGATCTGCACACGACTGTAAACATGTTCAAATATGAACTAACCAATCTTTTGATTTCATATGGCGCATTAGAAACAAAAGAAGCTTTTGAACATCTGAAAATGCAAATGTATCTTTCCAACATAATATATAGTCCTAGATTTGTACTTATCCAAGTTCTTTTGGTGTTTGCTGTCAGTCAGCACACCATGTGGTTGAAGTGTGGATAGATCTTTTCTTAGAATTAACCGTAGCACTGTATTTGTCTTCCTTTGAAGAGTTTCTGAATCGGGTGTAGTTAAATTTCATCTTTTATAAGCTTTTATTTCTTTCTCTCTACATACATAAAACATGTACCAAGAGGTTCCGACAGCTTTTTTGGATGTGGATACCTGGAGGGCTTGTTGTTTTTTTCCATCGGTCTTTTAAAAGAAAAGTTTGTTTGTGATTTTGAAAGGGTGCCTTGTGTGTTTAGAGCTTTCCTCTATTATTTTCTATGGAGGCAATCAAGGGTTCCTGTTTCACTTTGCACTTGAGAACGAAGTCTCCTTTGGGTTGAAAAATTCACTGAAAAGTTTCTGCAGGACTTTTTTTTTTTTTTTTTTTTTTTTTTTTTTTTTTTTTGTTTAATGTCGTTGGGTTTTTTTTCATGCAGATTCCTCCGGTGGACATATACCCAATGCAATCAATATTCCATTTGCTTCCTTATATAATGAGGACGGGACTTTCAAGTCTGTTGAAGATCTAGAAAAATGTGAGTGAAGCACAACATAATAATACTCAAATTGTTATACTTCCTTTATGTTAATTGAATATTTTGACATTGTTTATCTAAAGACCTATGTATTCAAAATTAAGCTGACACTCTGTCTTGCTATTGTCCTCTTTCTGATGAAACTGCAATGACTGCTATTTGAGTATCTAAAATTGAGTGTGTTGGATACTATTGTCTTATAAGTTTTCGTTGACGGAAAAAAAATTAATTTCTCGTATCATGTTCAAAGTTCGGCATTTTCCACAGTACACCTAGGTACAATTAGTCTTAACTGGGAATATTTTTTTCTCTTGTCCAGTACTTACAAAAAAAACCCTTCACTTATGCAAATTTGTGATTTTTTTTGGCCATGGCCATGGGATTCAAATTACTTACATCTTGAACACAGTGAACCCAGTCAATTGTTGTGAACTCCTGTGTGTGGGCTGGGCTGAGAACGCATTTGTGTATTTAAGCGTAAAAGTCATGGATCATCATGATGCTAACGACAGTTATATTACTGTAAACTTCGATGTTACGTGTATGCGTAATATTTTTTTACAGAGGTAAAGAAGAAACTGCATCAAAATCTACATGTATAAAGTTGAAATTAATACACTAGTTAGGACTAATTATTCTTTAGGTGCATGCAAATTTTCAACACAACATTTTTTTCAAGCTTTGAGATATTAATTTTTTTTGTCCATGAAAACTTATGAGACAGACTGTAGTCACCGTTAACATTGTAGACAGTTAATGGGAAACAACCCTATCATACTTTATGTTGGTGTTAAGGAGTTTTCGTGAGGAAAAATAAAGAGCGCGCAATGACATGGTGACAGCGGTCAAGACCCACATAACAGATATTGTTTTGCTGCAATGTTCTAACACCCTCATAATGGCGGACGACATGTAGAACTAGATCTAGATCTGGATCTAGTTTTGTCTAAAGTTGTGAAATATAGATCTATTGGGGTTTTTTTGTGTAGGGCTGGAGGGTTCTTTTTAGTCATTGGTTTTGTTGGGGTTTTTGTTTTTTTACTTTCAAATGTATCTTTGTGTTAAGAATTTGGAAAAAATTCAAGAGGAGGGGCCAAAAATGTTTAAATTAGTATGCCTTCTTCAATCATTGCATTGACCTTTTATCTTTTCATGCCTTTGCTATATTAGAGATCATCCATTTATCCTGTATTTATTCCATCCAGTGTTCAAAAGTGCTAACGTTGACACCTCAAAACCAATCATCGCCTCATGTCAGACGGCAATGACCGCTTGCTCAATAGTTGCAGCTGCTTACATGCTTGGAAAGCATGATGTGCCTCTTTACAATGTATGTTATCTCTGAAGAATTTCTAAAAAAATGTTGGATATAAATATGTATGTTTGTTTTTCTTTTTTAATGTATCATTTTTACTCCTTTTAAAAGATATGGTTTGTATTTCTCTTTTAATTTTCATATAATTGTTATTGATATTATTGCCGTTTTTATTTTTAATATTACAAATCGAATGGTCAGAGAAGTGGTAAATGGATTTTAATGCTTAAAATAGTATGGTAATTCACATTATGGTAGAAATATCCCATTACATTACATGTTTATTATAGTGGACCATGATAAAACTTTGACGTCTGTCTGTGATTCTGAGAAGGATGTTGATGAGATATTTGACAATAACCTTTATTTCGATTTACATATTCATGATAGTGCAAATAGAGCAAGCGGATTACTTGGTATGGTCCATAGAAGTTTGACATATATTTGACACATTTGTATTTATTGCTCTTTATAAATTGTTGATTAGATCTGTTTTTAGATATGGCAATTGTATTTGGTGTACTCTTTTTAAAAAGCAGACTATTGCAATTGAGAAAGTCCAGAGAGGAGCAACAAGATAATTACTATTAACAACAAATAAATTGCGTCATGTCAAGCAAGACTGGAATATCTTAATTTGTCATCTTTAAAATATAGACGAGAAAGGGGTGAACTTGTACAATTGTACGAAATTGTTCACAGAACATGAATTATAATCTATTTTTCAAATTTTCTCTGTAACTTTTTAAAGATACATGTATTTCAATATCATTGATGCAGTGTAGCAACTATAAATTAGACCTCATTAAATCAACCTTTTACGGACCTCTATTCACCAAAAGAAAACAAAAACAAAAAATATTTTGGATACATGATGGAGGAAGTACTTGTTATGTTCTGTGAGAACAAGAACTCTCAATTCACTCGTTCAACTAGCAAATTCTCCTAAATACAATGTGTTGATATGTCAGTGATCATTATTTACTGCAATAAGTGTAATGTTTTTATTAAACACATATTTGTCATCATAACCACTGTTTAAGCCTCAATGACTTTACCAATTTGATGACGTGTTGTTGTTTTTTTGTTTATTTCTTTCTTTTTTTCCTCAGGGTTCCTTTACAGAATGGAGTGCAAGAGCAGACCCAAAACACATTGGAAGAATAGTAAAAAAAGATTGAAAAAAGAAACACTGAAAATATTGTGCCATTTTCTCATTAAAGAATGCACCATAGTTTCTCCTTGCATGCCTTAGTACAAAAATCAATTATTTTTGCAACATGAAACATAAAAAAAAGAAAATTTGTTTGTTTGGTTTTTTTTAATCTACCGACAATGTTTCTTTGAATTTGTACTGGGTTGATTTTGGTTTCATACTGTTGGCTACATATCATCGTAACTCAGACTGCACAAATCACCGTCCTCGTCTGTTTCTGCTTTCCTCTTGTTAGGGATGTCCACTGTCTTGTCTTTGTTGCTTTCGAACAATAGTCAATAGAACTGGATCTGTCCTTTGCATGCCTTCTACAAATAATGGAATACACTTTACTATTCCAGTAAGTAAATTTATCATTTATAATGACCTTGTTTGAAAAATCATCTTGAATGTAACAGTGAAATAAACATGGGCTAAAAAATTATAACTCCATAAGTTTGAGTGATAAAAAATTTGGCCATAACCAGGGGTAATCAGTGCGACTTCAGGTATATTAGCATTAGTGATTTTTTTTCAATTTCATAACATTCATTTCTTTGAGCTCTCTACACCATTCACATGATATTTCATATAAAGGATAAAACATTTTATTATATTATTATAATTATAGCCCAGATAGCAACATGACAGCCACACTGATACAGTCAGTAGGTCAATCAATGCTGTCCATGTAAGCGTTTTGTGAGATGAAGTCAGTGATGTGTCCTTGGATAAGCCACTTTACTTCCATTATCCATCCCCCACTCGACTCAGGTGAGATTGAGTGCTAGTGCAGTTCTAGAGAATGACTACCAGTTCTAAGACTGGGGGCTTCAGGGTGATGCACAGTGGCAATTAGTGATGGCAAGATGTTAGTTCATGTTTGATTGTATTTATGTGTTTATTATGAATCAGCATGTACCCAATTTCTGTATAATGTCTAAGAATTAATGTTTGCATGTATGTGCTTGCCATTGCAAGAAATATTTACATATGTATGGATCGATAAAGGTGTTTTTACTTTTTTTTTTTCACTTTTACATGAAAAATGTTGTTTCATGTATAAAGCGTTTTCAATGTATCTTGACTACACTGCCACTGCAACTAATTGAGAATTCTTTGCTTGACTTTATTGATATATTTTTAGAATTATTTGCAGGTCATAATGCAAACAACATTAACACTCTTGTACAAAATGTCATCCCTGAAATTGAAAACTTCTGTAAATTATGTGCCCTTACAACGTATTTTTTAAAAAGAAAACAGATTTTATCTTTATATTGAAGTGATTTTATGTAATGTAATTACAGAAACATTTTACTTTGGGGAATTAATTAGAAAATGAAATTAGATCAAGGAGTTTAGAATTAGAGGCTTAATTTGACTGACGTCAGGTGAATTGCATAATTGATTCATAAAAGTATTGTAACTTAAATGTAAATCTAGAGCCGGGAGCAGGATGAACCAAGGTTACTTTCATGAAGCCATCCTTGCTTAGACTTAGAGTTTGAAGTTTCAACTTAGATAAATGTATGGAATATTATGGTTGTGGAATGTCATCTTCTATAGTTTAATACCTAAATTGTTGACATGCAATGATACTTAAAGTCTAAGTAAGCCAAAATTTTGAATTCAATTGCTTGCATTGTTTTTGTTGGTGGAAGAAATACCACCATGTATTGCATTATGATGTAGATTTCATTAGGAATTTCCTTTTAATAACCAGACTCAAAATGTGATCAAATGTGATTTATCTATCTGTTATCAATTAATTGATTACGGTACACATATTAATTTTCAATTTTGAACTATTTTTTTTCTTGGGAAGAGTATCAAATAAATATTATCTTTTATAATAATTCAGTTTTGTTCCTCCTACTGCTAGTTTTTAATTGTACATGTATATCTCCTGGAAACCCAATGCAATGGCAACTTGAATTTTGGTACAGCTTGTTGTCTCTTTCATCTTTTTATTTGTATTTGGGTTTGTTGGGTTTTTTTGCTTTTGCGTCTTCTGAGCCTTGATCTAAGAATAAAGACAAAATTTGAAATATGCTGTTAGATTGTATTGTACACTCATAAATTTACAATCATTCAAAAGAGTAAATCAAATTATTGTTATAAATACATGAACATACTTATGATGTCCAACACCATGCGTTGCTTAAATACATGCATGCTTTCACGTGCATAATCCTACCTACTGCTTTGGCAAACTCTTTGAGGGAGATGTTCCCTGAAATCTATCCACTTTCTGTCTGTATATTCAGGCGCTTTCAAGGTAAGTCTACCTGCCTCCACAGTATAATCATTCCATAGTCTGATGTAAACAATTAATCAATCAACCGAGTGCCGTCTTCGATCTGGAGGTTGGTAATCATGACCTTCCATTCCTCTCCGACCTCTGCCTTCTGTTTGACATCAGCATAAGTCTTTTTATCAGACCATTCCTTAATGTCAATGTCTTCCATCCAGGATCTCATTGGTCTTTCCCTGCCAATGTGTATCGGTAGCAGTAACCAAGCACGTAAGGGGATATATCATCATCATCATCATCAGGTCGAGCTAGCTCGGCACAGCATGACACGTCTCCTCCATTTGTCCCTGTCATCCATTGCTGCTGGTAGCTCTTCATATCGACATCCGGTGTCATCCAGCAATTGGTCGATCAAGGCTCTTTTTGGACGTCCCTTGTTTCTCCACCCATGGCTTGGCTTCCAGAGTAATAAGTCTGAGATGAGTTCTTTCTTACTCCGCCAGCAGTGCCCAGCAAATCTCAGTCTCTGTTGCCTTATCAATGTTGTTACTTTGGGAGAATCGCTGTATAGTTCTTCATTTGGCTTATGATCTTTCCAAGGATCATTGAAGGCGACTCGGAGCATTCTGGTATAGGCTCCATCAAGTTTTTTCTCTAGTGCCGTTGTCAGGGTCCATGCACTTGAGCCATAGATAAGTACCGATTCAATGGCGGCTCGAAAAAAAATTCTTTTGAGATTTTCTGGTAAGTTTGATTTCCAGAGCCTGTTTAGTTTGTTTAGACCAAACCATGCTTTCCATAGACGGATATTGATGTCGTTTTCGGTGGATTCTATGTAACTTCCTAAATACTTGAAATCATGCACCTGCTTGATTGGGTCTGCTTTCAGGCTGTGTAGACCCTCTGATGGATCATAATTTAACACATGAATTAAAAAAAAATTCATGTGTGTTTAACCCTTAGCCAAGGTTATTTACACTAATTGCCTCCGTTTGCGCGTGCTCAGCGGCTGACGCTCGGTTTTCGGTTAAAACCTAAAAGATACATTTCCTTTTGGGGATTAAATATTACAATTTTTTAAAAATAAAATGAATTGAATCACGTTACATCAAAAGATAAAATAGCGTTCGGCTTCACACAACGCAATATCTCCTAATGATCACAAAATGTAAAGGGATATGCCTACACTTTGTTCAGAAGAATTAATACTTGAACAATATGCATATACCATCAATAACAAAAGTGGAGAAAGTTTAAAGAAGGGCACCAAGATTTGCGACTACCTGTTAGTCAAAAGAGAAAGGTTGTGTTACAAGTGCAGTCATCCAACTTCATTGGAAGTCTCTCCAGATCCGAGGAAGAGAAGCAAGACTTTTTTGAGTTCACAACATCGCAAATGAATTCATGTCAATCATCTCCCCTCTGCAGAGACGACAACAAAGCAGATATTCGACAACACGAACATTCCCAACACGAACTCACTGGATCCCATACAATGACGAATGCATACAATTATAGATTTTTCAATCGAACCATGCCATGATGTCAAGACGATTTTGAAACAGGAACATTCTCCAGAGCCACCAAACTCAAACGACCATCTTACTTACTAATTAATCCTTTTGGTCCCGACTGGAACATAGGACCGGGACGACAGTTCTACATCTCATACGGTTTTGAACCGCCTTCTTCTGTTCGGCCCATGACAGATCTTCTCCATGTCCTCCTTGGTCTTCCCACCCTTCTTGATTCCAGTCAAGAGATTGTTTTGTGACATTATCGTAGGGACTTACCCAGAGCGTGCCCTATCCAGCCCCGCTTTCTTTGGGCTATTTCTCGACTGAAAGGCTTTTGTCTCGTTCCTTTCCAAAGGTCTAAGTTTGAGATCTTCTCTGGCCATCGTATCTTGAGGATGTAGCGCAGGTATTTGTCTATAAATGTTTGTAATTTAGTGTTATTGGTCTTTGTAACATGCCAGGTTTCTGATCGCTACATTTTATTTTGTGTGGCCACCTCATGCATGAGGTAACGCAAGTATTGAAGTGTAAAGTCAGAACGCTTAAACCAAAGAATGTTTTGTTTTGCGACTTTCATTTTTCGACCTATGTCCAGTAAAAGCGCTGTAAAATCTGTTCTACCCGATATAACTGATCTTGGTATCAAATGATAGCTTAATAAATCTTTTGTCTAAAGGTACATGTTGTTCAGGTTTAGTTTATTACTTTTCAAGCTACGTTTATTTTACAAAGTGTGTAGTTATTTATGTCCGAGAGTATAAAATAATTGTTCGACTATGAGTCCTATTCTATTCAATGTTGAATATCGTATCAACCGTGATAAAACAGGCCTTTGGTTTTTGAGTGAATCTATGGCACAACAAGAAATTGAACAGCATTTAACTTGTAGGTCATCACGTTCAAAGGTATTCAATTACTGTAGAATAGTGGCAGCGGTAGCCTGAGTTTAAGAAAGGAAAGGAGGACCACAAACATCGTATTGACTCACTGCAGGCTTAACTCTTAAGGTGCCATAACATGATACGTCGCCACAACCGGGATGAGCACGAGCCTTCTAATACCGATACATGGGCAAATTCTGTGGTCAAAGAGTTAAAGAGTGCTAATCCAATGTTTGGACTCCTGATACACAAAGGGTTGAATTATTCGCATGCCGATTTAACGGCGATTGACTTAGACTTAAAGTAAGAACAAAAATTTGCCCACAAAAATTCGTAATGTTTGCAATTTACATAGGATCCGCTTTAGACACAATATACAAAACTAAACTATTGGGAACTTTGTTGTCAGAATACGATATCAAAGCGCCTCGGACGCTTCTTGCCAATACAACAATTAATTTCACATCTGGTAGAGAGACTACACCAATCAAAACATGTCTTGAAACGCCACATGGAGACAGATTCGGTCGGGGCATTTTCATAATTTATTTATAAACTGCCCTCAAAGATTTCAGAACAATATTACCTAGAATTATACAAAAATGATGATACAGATTCTGATGTTGAAGACAGTCTCAGAGGAAGGAGTACTAATTCGGCATTAACACGACGATCAGAGTTAAAGTCAAGCGAACTTCAGCGGCAACGATACCATTTTCTACTTGATCTAAACACTTTCAATGTTTTGACATTCTCTGCCATAGTCTCACAAAACTAATATAAGCAAGTTCACTTCGTTTCCTATTACCTATAGCAGTGAGCAGCTCAACGCTTGTATCTGAAGTAAATCGCCGTCTTTTGTAAACATTAAAACAGAAGAAACTGTTGACAGACAGCCGTCATAACTGTGTGTTCAGGTAATGTTTCCCCAGCCTTGCCAGCGTTTTCCGTGATTCGCGATGTTCCTTATTACGCTGCCAGACAGCCAGTCCGTCTAATGAGGCGCTACATTCTATCTACGGTTCCAATAGCTGTCAATCAACGCAAATTGAATTTGGATGCCGACATTTCTAATCTCCATCCATTGTTTATTTGGGTTTTTTTTTTCTCTTCTCTCTCGCTCTCTGTCTCTGTTTAAGCTGTCATCACGTAACAGGGAAACCAGCAACGTACTCACTTCCTTAAAAACAAAAGAAAAAACCAAACAAAACACAACAACGACAAAAAACAACAAACAAAAAACGAAACAACCAAAAACGAAAACACCCACCCAAAACATACCTACTCCCAAAAATGCAAAAGACAAATCCCGAATACGAAACAAGCCAAGCCAAAGCAAAATAAAATGGTTCGAGGACTTTTCACTTGCCAAACTCTAGTACACTCCCATGGTCTGATGTGATTTTTTAATTTTTAATTATTTTTTTTCAAAACAAATCCCTGACAAAAATTGTGGCTAGCCAATGTTTTCCAGGACCCATAGATTTAACAGTAAGAGAAAAGATGGTAATGATAACCGACAAGGGAAATACTTTTTTTAGAAATGGAGGAAAATTCGTAAACGTTCTTAAATGTTTTCTGTTTTTCCAAATGTTCAGATGATTACACGCACAACCTGATTCGATATAAACCTAGCTTAGTCTTTAGACCATCCGCAGTAATATGTTTTAAATCTCTGGGTTCTGTTATTTGTTCAACCATTGAGATTAACCGTCCAATGTTATTCAATTATGTTTATTTAGATCTCGATAGATCATATCATACAGGTATCTGAGCTTCTAGCCTAACACGATGCCATCTAAATCTGCGTATCAGTCCTGTTTTCCCGTTGCTCTGTTGACACTCTGGATTATACAGCAATTGGACAACCCATTAAAAACATGTCTTGCCCAATGATAATTTCCTCAACATTTAATCTGCATGTCTGGTACACTCAGGCCTCAGTGTCAAGTCGAATGGATGAGAAACACTAATGAATGGCACGTCGAGTTGAGCTGGCAGCAGATGGCTGATACGAAAAGGAACAATAGAATGAAAACAAAAAAAAGCAAAACAACCCCAAACAAGCCAACGACAACTTAAAATTGATCGAGTCCCAGCAGCTAGCCTAGGGCATACGATTATATGACTGCCTCACGTTAGACCTAAACATAGTCCGAGGTAATACGGCAGAACCACATACACATACACACACGCGCGCACTCACACCGGTGCGAAATGGTGTGTCAGTGCGTTGATAGGGTAGAGATAGACTTCCCTTCGCCGGCTTCGGCTCACGCGCTAGATACATATTATAACAGTATATAGATCTAGATCTACACTAGAACTACCAACCGTCGCGATCGACAAGAAGGTAAATATGTTTACATCTACCTTTCTGAAGTACGCAAGCGCAAACTCTACATGACGACGAAGCGCTTATTTTCACCCATTGTGTAATGTTGGAGAGCATATCATTAGCCTTCAGCATGTCGTATTTATAGCTGTATGATGTTAGCCTAGCAGCAATCTTGATCCCTATCTACGTGTGTTCAGTCTAAACAATAGGCGAACCGCTTTGCATATTTCACCGCATAATGATAAAGCAATGAAGGTGAAGATTTAATTTACGCTTTTTCTTCCCGTTGTAAAACCCAATCAAGACGAGCAGACCTAGATCTTTTTTGCGCACCAATCGAATTTGAAATATTATAATTGCATTTATAACATGCCCCAAGCGACAACACACGATACAAAAACAACAGGCCTACAAAACTATCCTTCTCTGCCATCGCCACCCCCTCCCCTTTTCCCCGCACACATACAGCTTCCGAACCTCCGTAAAAACAAAACAAAACAAAACAAAACAGTAAAAAACAACAACTGAAAATAACCACGTGGAATACAATAATAATGATAATGTAATAATAATAATAGTAATAATAATAATAATAATAATAATAATAATAATAATAATAATAATAATAATGATAATAATAATAATAATAATAATA
>JBCHJU010454197.1:0-11789 GCA_039654505.1 Plocamopherus imperialis
TTATTTTTAGTCACAACATGGCCCTAACTCAATTTTGGCAAAAATGCGCCATACGCGGATAGCGTTCTGCAACGACGAGCTACACATCAAAATAGTAAAAGTAAATGAAATTAAACAATTATTGAAATCAAGAAATATGAACAAAGTTTAATTGTATTGAGTATGAGCCATATGGAGTAAAGGCTCAACTGTTCAAAGTGATGTAGCCTATCAAAATCTCTTAAATGAAATTGCAATCATGGTAACATTTACTCATATGCTTACACTTACTATGAAAAAACAATATGGATGAAAAAAAAAATTAATAAAGGCCTCCACTTTAAAGACAATACAAAACTACATTTTCAGGTTGAAACCCTTCATCAGACGACAAAAAAAAATTGAAAACAATAAAACAAAAAAAAATTACTATGAAAAAAAGCTAGAAAACAACAACAAAAAATACAGTAGTTACCGCCTAATTGGACTATGGCTAGATGGACGTTTCGCTTTCGTGGACGTTTTTCCAGTGAGCTGTTTTTTTTATTATCAAGATCACCCCTCTAATTGGACGGTCCAAAACCAAAATTTCGGCTAAATGGACATTTAGATTCGGGAGACATGGTTTGACCATCTACATTCAAATTTATTCAAGGGCCATAAAGTACCTAACTTTGCGTAAAAATAGGCTATTGTGCTCTAGGATGTTTAGCGTAGGGAAAGGAAAGGGGGGGTTGGGAGGGGAAGGGGAGGGGGGGGGGGGCTGTCCGGCGTTCATTGGCAGGTCCAGGTCCAGGTGTGCATATAGAGCCAAGATGTCAAAAACGGCTACGAGGCATGACGGCTCACAAGCATGCAATGCACTGCCTAGGTCTATGCCATGATGTGGTTGTTGATCAGTCATACCTCCTCCCAGCGTTTAAATGACCACCCCTCGACCCATCAGTCTCGCTCTTGACATGTTGTATGTTGGACCAAGCCTAAGTAATAAAATAATACAGCGATCCCTCTGATTGGTCAGCACAGTGAGACAATGATTCTCTATTTTGTTTTGCTTGGTCATCTACCAGAGTCCAAGTGCTCTGTTTGCTTGACAGGACAATTCGATATTGGAAGGTAACTCCCTCCCTTTACGAAATACAACCCTTTTGATGGTGTGATCATTGCCCAACCATGGACTATCGCCCCTCTGGTCCTGTCAGTTTTGGTAACTGGACGTTTTGCCTTGCTGGAGTTTTTGCTGCTTTCAGACAACCGTCCAATTAGGCGGTAATAACAGTATATGAAAAAATTATGTCTTGTGAGGGTATTTAGAGAATAGAAATCAGTTTTCCTTCTAATCTTTGCTTGAATGAGAGGTTTCTCATAAATATATATATATATAAATGATAAAATGTTTCACATCAACGAGTTCTACATTTCTTGGCATCCTTTACTTCAACATAATCTGTCAAGCTGAGAGGAGGTCTTCACTCATGGTTAAGATGTTTTCATACATTCAAAAAAATATACATATTTTCTGGCTTTTTTACTGTAATTTCATTTGCATTATTGTCATTTGAAAATGTACTGTTTTGTTTTTGTCTTTATAGTGGAGGCTTTAATTAAATTTTGTTTTGTTTCCAATCATATTGAGCTCTCTACTTTGACTTTTTGTTATTACAAAAAACAATGTATGGTTGCTTTAAAGCAATTGGATCATTGCAATATTTGAGAATGAAAAACAGCCAACCTTGTGCGGTAACTGCCATTTAATTTGTCAAAAAATTGATATAAACCTGCATGTGAGCTTCAACCAGATTGTCTGAAAATGTTTGTCGCCCCTCTCTCTCCCCAACCTCGCTCTCTCCCTTCTCTGGTTAATTATCTTTTTTACCATGATACATTAAATAAAGTTAAAGCTGTTACCTGTTTCAGACTGAAGTTTTCGAATATTAAATCCTCCAAGTCGAGTAAGCTGTGCATGTTTGTCAAAATCAAAACTCAACTTTTCTGTTTGAGTGAGAGATATGAGGGAGAGAAAATTAAGGGTGAAACAGGTAAAAAAACAAAAATGAATAGATCTGCAATACATTTTAATAAATAAAGATACCAATGAGCAAATCAAGTACAAAAGAGCAGCTGAAGTTGTTAACTGAACATTTCAATTTTTTGAAAGTTTTTAGTGGTTTTCAAAAGAATTTGGCACATACATACATATAAATATTAAAGACTCTTTTTTAGGAAAAAGTTAAAATAACAAAAATAATATGAAAAAACAAAGAAAAAAAACAAAAACAAAAAAATAAATACACACAAAAAACAACAACCAACAAACCAGGAAACAAAACAAGTTCACCTGTAATAGGACCACAATCTTTAAAGCCATCTCTTGGTGAGGAAATAGTATCATTCATTATAGCAAGAATGGCCTTTATTGCATCTGAAAAATATAAACGATTTAAAGTGAAGCAAAAAACAATTTCAAGGATAAACTAAAGATGGACTTTGCTAAAGCATAGATATCCTATAAAGCAAAGGAAATGTTCTCTTAAACATTTCCATCTTTCTCACTAATTTTTAAGCTTAACTTAAAGGCTGAGGAAATATAAATATGTCTTTGACTTAGCATGAAAAGATTCTGTATTGTCTACTTAAGAATTACATGATAAAATGGAGAGAATGGGGCTGAGGAACAGGGGTCCAGGAAATGTAACGTTAAGATGCTTGGATAGCGATACACTTGAGCTGTATCTACATGGGTATATCAAATCAACTTTTTGCAGGAAAAAAGACATGACCGGTCATTTAGGCCTCTGTCTTGGCAAACCTCTTACATCTCAAGATTATTGCACATGATCAGACTCCCATCCCTCTCTGAGTAACCCTGTTCAATAAGACATCTCAGTCTAACAAGTGGTAAAACTGATCAGACAGGGAGAACATCTGTGGCACAGAGGACACCCACAAACAAGAAAAAAAAGGTACTAGGTGGCAAAAAGTAAGACCCAACTTTTTTGGAAGATTTGACCTCCAGCAAACCTATCAAAGCAGCCAAAGTTCTTTATGTTGATGATCTAGTAATCTGGGAGAAAATGCAGCAATATTTAAAAAGAATCCATAAACATGAAAGATAATATGAAAAAAAAAATTATGATTACAGTCAATGGACAATAAAGATCAATATATCTAGAATTTATACAATCTTCACAAAAAGTCACAAAACAACAAGGAAAAGCTGAAAACTTGAAATTGATCATGAAGAACAAAAGAGAGAACAGTCCAGCACACCTTGGAATACAATTTGACAGACAGTTAATAAACATTACTGAAATTACTGAAATTACTGACTAATTGTAGATGGCTGCAAGGAAAATAGTTGAGCTTCGGACTACAGACTAAGTAAGAGGTCCTGGGTTTGAAACTACACAGTAATACACACACACATGCATTTTTTGGTTTTAAAAAATTAAAAGAAAATTTACCCCTGTTGCTTCACTCGATGGCATCCCTAAATTGCATAACTATCTAAAAAAATAATAAAACTTAAAACTTGCAAAAAATGAAAAATGTCCCAATGTGCCCTCTTTATAATTTTCCACAAGAAACAGAAAAACACCACCTCCTGGAATGGTCCAACCCTAATGACATCAAAGCCACATTTTTACTGATTAGATCTGAAATTAAAAACAGCCTATATGAAAAAGGACAACAGGCGCAAAAAGACCTGCAACTACAACGCATAGCATTTGGGACAAAAAAGACAAATGCCCAAGGGCCTTTGGTCTGATGAAGGGGATGAAAGAGAAATGCAGAGAATTAGACATGACTTTCTTAATCTCTATCAAGTTAAAGTATTTTATTCACATACCTGACCCATCTTCAAGAGCTTCATTGACTATAGAGAGTGGAACACCTCGAAGTTTTATGTCTGCCTGATATGATTAAGAAAAAAAAATTCAAGGGAATAAAAAAAAATCCTTCATCTTTTTATTTCAGAATCTAAAAAACAAATTCAAGTAAAAAAAAAAAAAAAATACCAACAACAACAAAAAACAAACAAAAAATTGCCGAAAAAACCCACAAACACAAAACAGAAAAAACAAATTAAACATCATAACCTAAAAACAAAAAAACATACAGTGCAGTAAAAATGACAAATCTGAAAGACAAAGAACCTTGAAAATATTTGTTTATATCTTTTTTATAGATATATATAAATTTGTCCATAAGAATGTAAAGCAACAACAGTACTTGCAATTTGCGTTTCTTAATGTCTTTAAAAAAAAGGTGAGCTTTTATATAGCGCAATATCCACTTAATGTTCTCAAAGCACTTTACAAGGGGTCCCAAACCAACAGCAACGCATAACATGAAGGACGAGACAAGCTGCCTGTTAGGGGCTAGTACAATATTTCAGACTGGGACAACGCTGTTAACGGCCAGGTACTCATTTTACACCTGTGTGGGTTGAGAAAATGTGTGTAAGGAGCCTTTTTCAAGGACTCAACATCGTGCCTGTTACCAGGATTCGAACATCTGACCTCTCAGTCTTCAGCTCAAGTGTCTACCTCTAGACTATGATGCCGCACAAAGTTAAGCGGAAAAAAAAATTCAAACAAAATTTCTATTATGGCTGTAGATCCCAGGCAAAAATAACAATCTAATAAATGTAAATATACAGTTATAAGTAAAAAAGGAATTTCTAACAAAAAATATGAATGAAGTAGGAAAACTTATTTGACTTACTTGAATTGCTGTAAGCCCACTGGCAGTGCCAGCCATTTTGAAATCCATATCCCCCATGTAATCTTCAATGCCCTGGGGGAAAATGAAATTATATCAATAACCAAGATTCTTTGTTTATATTAAAAAGCAACAACAAAAACATAATGAATTCTCAAACAGCCCTTCATATATCTTGGGTCTGTGATATTAAGAAGTTATTACTGCTGTTCATGAGAAAAGTAAATCTTCTCAATCTTAAATTTGTTTGCAAATGTACTGGATAAGCTGAAATTAACAATTGTTTGCCTAGTTTCCAAGATATTATGATAAACCTCCCTTCTTCAAAGTTGTTTCTATAGTTCCCAACATAATGTTTAAAATCTTTAGTTCTTGTTCAATATACAGGGTGGGGAAATTATTTCAACCAGCAGATGGGGTGGTTTTCAACAATATCATATTGAGAAAGAACATGTTCATAAAATTAGGCATCGATTCTCTCCCTGATAGTTTTTTTTTTTAGTATCAATTATCAGTTTTTTTTTAATCTTCCCTTTTTAAGAATTTCCCAGTTAATTTTTGTTTATCTCATTAAAGAAGAAACACTTCAGCTTACCAGCAAATCAGTTAAAACCTTGTGCTGTGCTATCCCCCCTGTGTCTGGATCAGTCCTTGTCACCAAGCCAATGGCAACCCCAGCAGCTGCTTCCTTTACTGGGATCCCAGCATCCATCAAGGCAAGACTTCCTGCACACACTGATGCCATGGATGATGAACCTTAGTGATGAAACAAAAAGTAAACTATTGACCCGTACCTATATGATTCTAGCATGTGTAAAGAAAAAGCACATATGGGGCACATGGTCATATCAACAAAAAACTTGCAGCAAGTTCAAATATCCTGATGTGTCAATTTGATGCAGTAAACTTTATTCCTATTGTAGAGGGTACATAAAACAAAATCTACAGGTAACTGGTGTGTACATTAAACTTTAAAACAAGTGGCAGAATAACATGACTGCATACACCAATTGACCAGAAAAAAGCTGCGTCCCGAATGATACATATAATTTCTTCATCAGTGAACCGATTGGCACCAGAATTTAATGGAAGCTGGAATTGTCTTACACATTACATCATATTTATTTTCTTTGATTTTCCTAAGTGGCAAGACGACTAAACAATTCAATCCTCAACAGCGTGCTTTTGCTGTGAAAATGTGTAGCCAAAGTAAAGCGAGCATTAACTGCTCACAAATATGGATTAGACATTCCCCCTAAAGATCAATTCTAAATTGGGCTTTGAACTTTGAAAGATTTAGATTGGAAGATAATAAAAATGCGAAGTCCAAGGTCAGAAGAACATACGGTGGATGGCCTCTGAAACAGCAAACTCAAGAAAAGATTAGATTTTTCATAGAATCAGTAACAGAACCACAAAACAAGGTCAAAACGGTGCCGTCCTGATCCGAGTCTGATGAAATTTCACCTTTGGGGATACTTGAAGGACAAATTGTGTGGGACAACACTAGCATTCAAGATTTGAGGGGAGCTATCGTCAAATGCAAACCAGCTATAACCACAAGACAACGCCCCAACGTAAGATTGCCAAATTCATCCGAGTCAAGATGTGCATTGCACGAAATTGGAGGCCTGTGGAACACATCTTGTAAGTCAGGAAGTTGCGGATATTTTTTTTTAGTAATTATAATAAAGTCAATCCAGGTTGATGCTCTATATGAGTGCAAAATGTTGGGCCAGTATCTTCATTTTTAAAGCTTTTATTAATGTTGTTAGGGACCAAGCTTTTTTTTGCAGTCACTTGGTAAATAAATATGAGGCTTGTCTGGAAAATACCCATTCTTGTGCAAGTGTGTGTTTATCATTTGAAGCATCAAATTAAAACTTACTTACAATTAATGAGTGCCTTATACCTACTTTTCTATGTATTCCCCATCAAGAGGGGTGATTTTGATAATAAAAAAAACGTTTCACTGAAAAAACATTCAAGAAGGCGAAAAGTCCAGTTAGCCAGAGTCCAATTAGACAGGAAGTACTGTATTATTATATTTAATTACTATTATTAATAATATTATTATTATTATTATTATTATTACAATGGAAACACTGATTGTAGGATACACTGGTTACATTAATAAGATTATCCATGACACATTCATTACAAATGAACATTTTCAAAAATAACAATAATTAAGTAGCTATCATTAAGTTAGCATCAACAGTTTATCAGTAAAACGTAAAATCCCTTTAATACGCATTTTTTTACCTTGCATTATATTCATTGAACTTTTCATTAATGCCTCTGAAAAAAAAAAGGATTCTATCGATATTCTGAATTTGATGTTCAATTCTTTTTCTTGTCAAAGATATACATGCATTATTTCAAATGTAAAAATGAAAGAAATGATATATACTCGTATATATACAAATAATGTTACCATTAGATTCAAGAACTTCTGCTGTCAGGCGTGTGGTAAAGTTGGACGTAGATGGCACAACAGGCTTTAATCCCCGTTCTGCTAGAGCTCCTGGATAATTTAACAGAAAGAAAATAAAATGAGAAAAAGCTTAGCAGCCAAGAATAATAGTTATGCTCCATCATCCCACGAAAAGGGGGACCCATGAAAGTAAATCCCCACAATGTTAATCCAGCATGGCCAGAATGTAAACCTGAATTCGTTTTTCACTGCAACCAATAAATATTATGAACAAATATGTACGTCACAGTGCACAGTATCTAAGTACAATAGAGTACTTTGAAAATAAAATCATTTACATTGCTACAAAACTTAAAGCATTATTATTGTGTGAAAAAATCATATTCCACAAAACATAAATTATGCCCCAAAATGATAATTTGATGAGCTGTGTAGGTGTTATTATGACCTATTAAAACCAATAGACTATAGAAATTTGTTTTTTTTATTCTTTCCCTACATTTCAAAAAATGAATATTATACCATGGCCATACTCTCTTCTCTTTTGACCTCCTCCTTTTATTTCATTTGTTGCATATGGGGGGAACTAGAAGAGAAAAAAAATATCAAACAATAAAATTGAAAATAAAAACATGACAAAGTGACCCTCCACCCCCACCCAATATTTGTATTGATGTAAAGTAAATGAGCATATTATATCAAGTACAGTGCTCAGCACTTATAAGAACACCACTTATAAGAACTAATCGATTATAAGAACGATTTTCTCCTTTACAGAATCCTTTCTTATTTATTTCCATCAGTTATAAGAACGCATCATCAGATACAAGAACATCTGGTGACAGCTGCTTCCTTGGTTTCAATAAAATCAAATTGCAGCAAGAGTTGAAAATTCCTTATGGTGGCACCTGTACAAAAACATATAAATGGCGATTTGACACTCTATTACACTAGACAATAATGTAGCACTGGTCTGTCACCTCCCACCCTTGCCAGCATAAACTAGTGATGACATCACACAAGACCATCGGCGACTTATCAATAGAGATCGGCATCTGGATCACATATGTGCTTTGATGACACAACTGGGTAAGCAGGTAAGGTAACAAGCAATAAACGAACAATGAGGTGTAGGGGTGGGCGGGATGGACGGCTGGTCATGCAATTGTCTATTGTTTGGTCAGTTTTGGGATATGCTTACATGTGAATTACTTTATGGGGGTGGGAATGTCTGCATAATCAAAACAGTAATGATGCTGATGCCCACATCCTTTTGGGCTATAATTATAGTACAGCTCCTCCTTCATAACGCTTATCACACCTTGTTTCCGTTCCAAAAGTGAACGTTGGTTATAAGAACACATCAGATATAAGAGCACCTGAGCTCCTGATGTGAGGTGTTCTTATATACGGTGAGCACGGCATTATTCATCTGTAACAATGAAAATATGTCACTTGCTTTTCAATTGTTCTAATGAAGGATTTCAAAACTTTACAATATTGAAAATCTGAATCACCACATATTCATTTATACACAGAGTATGAAGAAAATTTAAATAATCTTATAAAGATAACTCTTACCTCATAATGCAGCATGAAATTCTTCTCCTTCATTTTCCTGAAGACAAAAAAAAAAAAAAAAAAAAAAAAGCTGCTCTTACCTTTTAGTACTGACATCTAACTAAACCTCTTAGTAAATTTTCACCACTTGCTGATAATCTATGTTTTTCCCATTGGATTCTTCCCATAAACCTTTTCAATCCAGAACTCAAATTACAATGAGCATACTGAGCACCACCCAATTTGTAAAAGCAGTTTTCAAGTGCAATGATAAGAACTTCCATTGCCCTTGTTGAGAACTCATTTTGCACTTAAGAACAGGTGAGTGGAGGGTGGGCTTCTTTCCAAAGACTTAACAACTAACCCGTCACTTGGATTTGAACATGAGGAACTTCTACTGACAAACCACTGTGCAACATGTCATCACACGGAGTATAAGTAAGGCATTTGTAATTTGGTGTAATTAACATATCTTTTAAAATGACATAAAAAGATTACACAGGAAAAGTGAGTTTGGTACATTCTGAATATCTTTTAAAACAACATTAAAAGATTACATAGGAAAGCTTTCTGCCAACAGTGTAGGAAAATTGCTGTGGAACATTCAAGCAAACGGAACCTATAGAATACAAAGTTTGTTTATTTCAAACTTGTTTTAAATAATTACAGATTTTTAACCACTGTCACAAACAACAAAAAACATTGTATAACAATTATGCAAACATGCAAATTTGCACTTGTAACACAGTTAATAAGAAGAAAATGTTTCAAATATTACCATCTATTCATTTGAGATAACAGTGGGGATCGTGAGAGCAGCAGAAAGACGAACTAGCTAGATTACATGATCAACTGGCTACTCCAGGCTAGACAGTCTAAAATCAAAGAATGCATCTCAACAATTCTTTTTCTCTCTCTCCCCTTAAAGGAAATAATTTTATAGAGAAAAGCTTAATGGAAGACAGATACAAAGCAATGACAAAAATAAGTAATCTTTTTATAACCTCATGATACCGTCATCTTTACCTACCACCAACTTTTTGCCATAGCAATTTACAGTAGTAACATTCATTCCTCCCTTCAGCTAGAAAGACAAACTTGAGAGCAAACTAAGCATTGATCCCACGGCTGGCGGTATACAGAGATTTGACTGTACAAGGAGTTTTCATGGCATGCAAATATATCCTATGAATGAGAATCTACCGAATGAAAAGTTACCCAATGATCTGAGAAACTGTGTCTGACTTTGCAGCAGCCTCTAAACTGTCAAATGTAACTGTGCACAACACCTTCAGGAAGCCATTGAAATATGAAATGAAGAAATGAAATTTACATTATTATCAAGAACAAATCATATTTTCTCCTCATATTAATGACTGGCACATCTTCTGTAAAATTTAAATGACTGGAATATACTCTGTAAATCTGTGAATATGCAAAAGAATTAAAGGCTGGACTACAAAGCTAAAATTGTCCGAGATGAGCAGTATTCAAAGGAAACCAGCTTTTAAGACTAACATATTTTGCATTTACATTTTCAGTGAATTTATCAGCGGAAAAAAACAAACCCTCAGAGAAAAATCTTTGTTGATACTAAAATGTTGGGTCAACAGAACTGAATGGAAAAATATGCTAGTGTCATATGGAAAGCTTAAGAGTCATATTGTTTATTTCATGGTTTGAAAACTGTTAAAGCCACATTCTTACTTGTGTCTGACCTCTCTGAAACAAAGCAGATCCATGCAAGGGTTCATAAAGATCAGCCTGACAAGAAATGTCTCTCAATTCCTTGAGACTTCTTCCATCACATCTGAAAGTTATTTGTTCCAGAAAATAACATCAATTAAAAATTGATAAAAAAGCGATGGATTTCTTTGTTTTGAACTTTGTATATTTAATCCTGATCTCTGCAAATAAATTAATGTTTTCTACATTTAAGTTAATACATTGATGAAAAATTTTGATTTCAATCGCTTATTTGGTCTCTCATTCATTTTCTTTGCCAATTAAGTTAGTGGGGAAAGTAAAAGCACAGGTCTATTTGAAGGTCAAGTTTTCTAGTAACCTTTCTTTCAATCTTACTTATAATTTAATCTAAGATTTATGGATATTCCAGCCCTATATTTTTATAATTTTCTGCCAATTCATACTAAAATAATCACTCATCCTCTTGACTCATACATCTTCCTTTTGATACATCAGTACTGCACTGTTGTGTACTTTGGTTTTCCCCCTTTACCTTCGTTCTTCATCCAGAATGAGATCACGGAAAGTTGTCTTTACAAAACGCTGATAGCAAGGATACAGGATGGATTCATCCTCTTCAGGAAAAGATTCTGGGATAAAGTTAATGGGAAAATAAAACTCTCCATACATAATACATTTCACACTAAAATTATGGTACTATATGTGTCTGATTTTGTATCTATGGAAACATGGAAGAAAGAAAGTAAATGATTTGAAAGGGCATTAGATTGGCAGTTCTATTCAAATTCCACTCATGCAATAAAGCAATAAAACAGTATTTCCAAACATCCAAAACAACCACCCACCAAAAAAAAAAAAAAAAAAAACAAACAAAAAAAAAAAAAAACCCCCAAAAAAACAACAAAAAGCAAAAAAACAAAAACAAAAACCAATAAACAGTCAACTACGCCTTTTAAATGTGAGTGAGATAACATTTAATAATTACTGGAATTGAGAAACGTATCACACAGATTAGAATGGATGAAACAAAATGAAACCACTAAAGGCTCATAATATTGGAACTGTGATTACATAATACATGAAGATATATTTACATCCAGCACATTTAAAAATGGAAAATATGTTTTTATAAGACTTTCAGCACAATAATACAGTTAAAGATAAATATACTTTTTCAAAATATAAAACCAATGAGGGTGAGTAAAGCAAAAGGTTTAATTCATACCTCTAACATTAGCAATAACTTGATCCCCAACCAACTTCAAGGCTTTGTCCCTGGAAATCTGTGTACAATTAAACAGATAAATTGTGTTAGCCTTAAATATGTCATGTACTTGGGAGGGGGGGGAGGGGGGGGGGGGGGGGGGGGGGGGGGGGGGGG
>JBCHJU010454308.1:0-19201 GCA_039654505.1 Plocamopherus imperialis
TACATCAAAAACTATTTAAACTTGGCTCAAAAGATATGTGGAAAAAAAAAAGAAAAGAAATAAATTATAATGCCTACCAAGGACAGCTGCAACTGTGAGGATCATCATCTTCAATAAAGTGTCTTGTTTCTCTGGGGTCATTCGCATGATCCATTGGAAACCTGTAAAACCTTGATTTCCCTTCATGGTTCTATTGTGAGGGAGAGAGAGGTCAAAAGAGACATGACATGATAAATATTTGTACATTAGTATACTGGATTTTCGGTACACTTAAGTGCTTACACTTACACTTACACTTCTTGTGTTGGTGATAAAAGGAAGCTACAACGGAAATATGGCGACGCAATGCACGGCTGTATTCGCCTTGTAATTCAGTCCTCTTCACAATCACAATTCGCCTCATGGCGAATTTGGCAATGGCGGCCACAATGGAAAGATTCGCCTTATAATGGCGAAGTTGGCAACGTGTAACTGCAATCAACATTTTGGCCTCTAGTATGTTCTGGCAGCGAATTCCAGATTTTCGGAGCAAAACTGGCAAATCGCTTTCCCCAAAAAATGTTATAATTTGCTCTGGGCACTGTTAGCCTGTCTGTGACCTTTGCTGACGGGATGGGGAGTAGGGAGTCAAGAGTCCAGACAATGAAGATGCGGCTAAGCCATTCAGTATAGGCACTTATAACACAGTACACAGTGTTGCCATCTTATGAGTGATACGCTTCTCAACTGGAAGCCTATGCAATCTTGTCAGCAAGGGAGATGCATGACACTGTTTCTGGCTCCTCAATATAACTTATAACCCTGGCTGCATTATTCTGAGATGGGCTACCTGTTCTGGTGATCCCTAACAGAACAGAATTACAGCAATCAAGCCTTGACAATATGAGCGATGCAGCAAATTTCATACAAAAACATCCAGTTACAGCAATGCTCTTTCACTTTGCAAAAAAAAAACCCCACTCTACATAATAGCCAATGGGAAGCTGACAAAATGTAAACAAACAAGGGGGCCCAGGTACTGTGAAGTCAAATCTAAGTCACAGCACAATGGCTGAATGGGACCCTAAATAGGTTCAGGGAGTTTTGAAGAGCATGGGCAGGACTGGACACAAAAGCGAATGGAAGATAGATCTAGGGTGCACTACTCTGCTTTTTTCTTCCTCTTAGCCACAACAATCTGGGATAGGATGATTCCCGCAGTACTTAATTGGTACTGGTAAACGACTGCAGTCCCGGCTCTAGCTTGTGACTCGTTTCTAACAGATTAATCTATTATGACTATGTGCTTGCTATCGCTCGCATACCACAGAGCATTCCACCTTCCACTGGATGTATCAGGGTGCAGGTAGAATTCGAAAATTACACAGCAACAATAAAGTTGGTCTTTCCCATGAATTATGCTTCTATAGTTGAAGTTGAACAAATAGACGCTTCTTAGGCCCGTTCCATGGGCCTGTTCGTAGTTCCAAGTGGGTTTATAGGTGGGAAACAATTTGGCTTGTCTAATTTAATGGTTCAGAATTACATCAAGCATTCTGGATTGTATTTGGAGGGATGCTGAGCCCAGTGAGCATCGAGGCTGGATTTGAAGTGATTCATCGATGGGGCGTTGACAACGTGGTTGGGAAGATTATTCCACTCATTTATCACACGTTGGGAGAAAAAGTTGCCCCTAACTTGGAGTCTGTGATGTCCCTTCTCTAGTTTGAGCGTGTGACCTCTTAATGCTCGGCCTTTGTAGAGCTCAAACATAGGACGGTCGGTTATGAAGATGTCATGCATATATTTATACACGACTATCATGTCCCCTCTTTTACGCCTGAATTCCAGGCTAGGTAGCTTAAGAATTCGAAGACGTTCTGGATATGGTTTGTCGCTGATGCGCCCTAGAAGTTTGGTGGCTCTTTTCTGCACTTGTTCAATTTCCTTACAAAGTGACTTATTATAGGGTTCCCAAACTGAGTGGCCATATTCTAAAATAGGCCGGACCAAGGATTTGAATAATTGCACGAAAGTCTCATTTGTAAGGTAATCAAATGAACGGCGGATCACTCCAACAACTCTGTTCGCTTTTGTCGTACTTTGAGACACATGTTCCTTGAAGCATAGCTTGGAATCTATGTAGATACCCAGATCCTTCTCAACTTGACTCTCAGTGAGAGGAAGAGGTACTTCAGCCCCTGTGTCGTCTTTGCTATTCATGTAGTACGTTGTTTCTGATTTTTTGAAGCCCAGTTTAAGAACATGGCATTTTTGAGGATGGAATCTTAGTAACCACTCTTTTGACCACTTGTCAAGATTATCCAAGTCATGCTGCAGTGAGGCTGTGGCTCCATCTACATCACTTCTAGTGTATACTTTTGTGTCATCGGCAAAAAGTTGTACGTGGTTCGCAACACAGTTAGGTAGATCATTGATATATATCACAAATAAGATTGGACCTAGTACGCTGCCTTGTGGTATGCCTGAAGTAACTTTCGCATCCAGGGATTGGGACTCGTTGACAATGACACGTTGACACCGCTGATTAAGAAAACTTGTAATCCATCTTAGGACTTTTCCCACAATGCCATGAGCTTTCACTTTCTCTAGTAGGCGTTTGTAGGGCACAGAGTCAAAAGCTTTTTGAAAGTCCATGTATATGGCATCTATGGATCCACCTTCATCTAAAATTTTGGTCCATTGGTCTAATACTTCTAATAACTGAGTAGTGCATGATTTTCCACTCACAAAGCCATGTTGTCTAGCATTGATCAAAGAATTCTCCTCGAGGTGTGACACTATGACCTCTCGAACAACCTTTTCCATGACCTTACATAGGATGCAGGTCAGACTGACAGGTCTATAGTTATTTGCGGAGAGTTTGCTTCCTTTCTTAAATACAGGGGTTACATTTACCTGCCGCCAGTCCTCAGGTATTTCTCCTTCTTCCAGTGATTGTCTGAATAGCATGGTTATCGGT
The DNA here is from genome assembly GCA_039654505.1 of Plocamopherus imperialis. NCBI lineage: Eukaryota > Metazoa > Mollusca > Gastropoda > Nudibranchia > Polyceridae > Plocamopherus > Plocamopherus imperialis. The sequence continues at coordinate 2,963 of JBCHJU010454308.1, forward strand.
TTTGCTAAAGCTACTGAGGCTTTTGATAGGATGAGAGGATGTAAGCCATCAGGCCCACATGCTTTGCCTGTATGTAAGTCGTGTAAGAGTTTCTCAACTTTGTCAATTTGAATGTTAATGTCATTGAGCTCATTATCAAATTTGAAGATTGGAGGTGGGGGTAGTTCATCCTCTCCCTCTTTAGTGAAAACACTCTGGAAGAAGGCATTGAGCACCTCAGCTTTCTCTTCATCGGATTTAGTTTTAGATTCATCGTCTTTTTTTTTTTTAGGTCTGCCACACCTGATCTTTTCTTAGTTTTCCCGCTAACATATGACCAGAAAGCTTTCGGGTTTTCCTTTGCCTGAGCTGCTACTTTCTTTTCCATAAGGTTTTGTGCTTTCCTGCAATCTTTTCTGGCTCTATTTCTTGCTTTAAGGTAGTTTTGATAGTCTGTTTTATCTCTTGTTTGTAACCATCTGCGAAACAATTTATGCTTGTTTCTCACTGATGATAGGGCTTCTTTAGTCATCCACTTTTTAGTGGAGACACCTTTTGACTTGGTTTTGGGTACATGATGATAAACAGCGTGTAATATATTATCTTTAATTATTTTCCACATGTCATTTGTAGATTTGCCTATCAGTTCATCTTCCCATTTCACATTCGAGAGTTCATTGACTAAGGGCTCTATGTCTGCTTTTGAATAGTTATAGCGAGATTTGAAGGAAGTACTCTTCTTATGGTAGGATAACTGTATGAGCAAGGTGGCATGATCACTTTTACCTAAGGCTGCCTGAGTAGATACTTCATTTATTAAATCCTGTCTACTAGTAAGGACTAAGTCCACCAAGCTTGGTGTCTGGTCTGCTCTGAAGTGGGTAATTTCTGTTTGGTGTTGGATCAAGAATGAGTCTTTACAGGTTTCTAGGAATTTTGATGCTGGGTGGTTAGGACCATGTGCGCACATGTCGTTTTCCCATCGTATGTCAGGGAAGTTAAAGTCACCAAGAATTAACAAATTATGGTTTTTAGGTTTCGCTGCCTTTCTAATTAGTTCATTTAGTTTGTCAGAATTTTCATCACTGCTGTTTGGGCTCCTGTAGATAAGGCCAAGAGTTAGAGTTTCATTGTCTTTGATCTTACAGTCAACAAAGATAGATTCATGAAATTCAGAGGTTAAGTGTTCATTAATGGATGCCTTCAGTTCTGGTTTAACGTAAAGGGCAATGCCTTTACCTTGTTTGTCCAAGTTGTGGAAAGGGGGCTCATAGCCTTTTAATGAAATTTCAGATTCTTGTATGGCATACCGAAAACATTTAGGTTTCACCTCTGTGTGCAACAATATCAGGGTCATGTATTTCTAAACGAGCCTTTAACTCGGATCTTTTGTTCAAATAAGAATCACAATTTGTGTAAAAACAAGAGTAAACGTCTTCACTATGACTAGAGTTAGTAGAATTAATTTATTTAAATTAGAACAAGTGTCAGTAGAATTTAACGTATTGACACTGAGACTGAAATCTTTTCCTACATAGCCTCCCCGGCGTCTTCCGCCTTGCTGGGATTTGGGTACTTCCCTAAGTTTATTATTTTCCCATTTCTCCTCGCCCATTTTGCATATTGGTCCCCCGAAGCCTTGGAGTCTTCTTGTTTTGTTTTTAGTTCTTTGTAGAGTCTGAGGTCATCTTCTCTCTCCTTTGGGGTCATGTCTTTCCTCACAATAACTTTTGAGCATAGTCTTGGGTCATTGTCTTCAGCATCTTTTACTTCGCGTCTCCTTGCAGTGGAGAAAGATCTAAGGACTTCGTCCCAAGCTACCTGGCTATGGAAGCTGACCCTAACAGGTCTGGTCGTTTGTTTATTTTTGCCATTGAGCCTACGTACATCAGCCGCTTGGTTTGTTGATTGTATTTCTTGGAGGATTTGTCGAACTGATTTAACATCATCATCCTTTTGCCCTTTGTCGTCGTCAGCTTGGGTTTCGGGTACGTTAAATATTATCAGATTTGTTTGACGCGTAGCTCTATCTTCAGCTTCAGCAATTTTTTCATTAGTTTGTGTTTCTACTAGCTTAATGACTGTATCCTTGTGCACCGCATCAGCATACGACTGAGGGTTCTGATTTTGTACGTCCTTGATGGCCTTAATCATAGGTTCTGAAAATTTACCATCCTCTATTTGGGCAACTTTATTGCCTATATCTGAAACAGTTTCTGTGAGTTTAGCCACATCCACTTGGATTTTAGCTATGCTTTTTACAAACTTTTTGGCTAGAACATTGCACGATGGCTTGCAGTACCACTGTAGCATTGGGGAGTCTGAATTGCCATCTTTGCTGATTTCATTGTACGGTTTGTCAGAGACGTTTTGGCATTGTGTGTGATACCACTTATCACAGAGGTCACAAAATATTGATTTCTGTTTTTCTTCTACCTCTTTTCCACAGTCACCACAAGGGCATTTTGGTTGAGAGGTTGATGATTTTCTATTTTCCTTGCTAGCCATTTTTTATCTAGATCTAGGTCTATCTAGATATCTAGATCTATATCAGATGTAAATATTGCAGTGTCCTGCTTGCGGTCACCGGAAGACAAGTCAAAGAGACCACCAGAGACCACCAGAGCCCAGCCTACAAATGGGTCTAGGAGTCCTCTAGGAATCCTAGGAACCCTCAATCCAGATCTAGATCCAAATTCACAGAAAGTTTCTTAGATATGTCTGGAAATCTTTCATGCCAATATTTTGAATTATCACGATTCAGATCTCAGCTCAATTTGAAAAATCTTTCCTCAAGTCTTCAGAGCCACAAAAAGACAGCCATCTTGTTTCCCACTGGAAATCATATTTTTATCATAAATGATGTGGAAGTACTATAAAATAAAATAACAAATAGTTACCAATATTGATGCATGGGTGCAATTTATTTGGCATTTTAAGCACATTATCACCTTTTATTAAAACAACCTTTCAACTTTCTATGTATTTTTTTTTTTTTTTACATTTACCAAGCCCCCTCATGTAAAATCAACCAGGCCTGGCATGCAATCATTTGGTCACCCCCACTTATGATGAATGTGATGAGGGTTCAATGAAAAGCAAACATATACAGAGTAGCACCACAAACAAATAAGCAATTTGTGTAATTATAATACAAAATAGCCTTGCAAAATTGTTAATCACAATGTTGGATTTGATTCAAACCCACTACTTTTTGGTTCTGAGTCCACAAAGTTCCTGTAATATAAATGTGTTCAACCAAATCTCAGTCATTTTCATCTCTGTTTAAACACAATTCCTTGTCAATATTCATGAACAATAAAAACTAAAGTTACTTATAATGTAAACAAATATGTTCACTTTTTTGTTTATCCTTTTATTGTTATGAGTGTACATTGTCCACCCTATCATGTGTTTTCACCCCAGATGGGCTTAGGGCCAATGCCTGGAATGTCAGATATGGAAGGAATGATTTATGGTGCTGATGATGACGATGATGATTTAGAGGCAGAGCTTGCTGAATTAGCCGGAGAAGATTATAAACCTGCTAAGGCTAAAACAAAGAGGAAAGGTATGGCATCTCTTTGCAATATTTTTACAGCATGTTTTGTCAGATAAATATTGGTATTTTGTTCATCTCTCCATAAAGGTTATTAATTAACATCAAATATTACCATTATCGTGACCAGTAGATTTTGCTTAAATTTTGTGATAAGAAATGTGTACTATTTACGTTTTGATTTTCATCACAGCCTCAATTTTCTTTTACACTAGAAACACTAATTCTGCTCTTTATACCATTTACAGCTCCCATGCCAATGATGGATATTGAAAAAATGGCAGCTGCTGGGATGGAAGATCTAGACGAGGATGTTTCTGACACAGAGGATCCCAGTCTTCTTGTATGTCACTTGTTGTTTTTTAATATACACATATTTCAATCTTTTCATGCCATCAAAGAAAGAAAGTAAGATAAATCTCATTCTTTGATTCCATCTCATTTCATCAATTTTTTGTGTGACTCATCCGTATGGGCCTTCATACATTTCTTATTACTAGTTGATTAGTTGATTTGCCCATTCTGCGAGGGGGGGGGGGGGGGAAAGAACTGGGAATAGAATGCAGTCTTGACAAACTACATATAGGCTACATCAAGGTCACCACTGTCATTGGACCTCGTCTTTGTAATGTGTTTGGTCGGTATAGTCTATGATATGAAAATTTTGAGCACTCTTAGTGACTCTTACATAGAAGTGTCCCGGTTTTGAATAATATTCTTCATATATATATATATATATTTATGTATTTTATTTTTGGTTCAATATCAACATTTTTTATTTATATACTTTATATATTTTCATTATTTTTCTTTCCTTTTTATTCACAATCGAGACTCAAAATTAACTTTAAAAATGTTATTGTGTTTATTGAAGTTACATCCCCTGAAACTGTGTTGCTTGCAAAGAGGAGAGGTCATTTGAGTAAATTTTATCTCAAAGATCTGATTTTGATTTGATAGCGCCATGCTATTTGCTTTTTAATGAATAGGGGTAATGTCCCTGCTCTGATGTATAATGTTTTCTGAGTAGACCTGCAATTATGCGTAAATATTCCAGCCGGGGTGCCCACAATGAGCACAAAATTTTTTAAAGAAAGGATAGGGTTTGATTATGAAAAGATGTTTTCATTTTTTTTAATGGAAGGTTATCAATTTATGTGAACAGGGCTGTTTTGGGGTTTTCTTTCCAGGGGAGGGGGCGGGGATTGTGATTTTTGTGTTTATCATCATTCATTTATTTCATTTAATCATGTTCTATTCAGGCAGAACTTGAGGATTTGCAAGATGATGAAGATGACGAACCTCCACCACAGAAACCCAGCCCATCTCATAAACCCACTACTACACCATCTCCCACGAAAGCTACGTCCCCTCAAACCTCAATGTATCAATCAACATCCTCTTCATCTACACCATCCCCTAAACCAAGTCCTGTACCCAGAGCCAGTCCCTCACCTGCTTCAACTCCCTCTTCTGCCCCGCGTCCGAGTGGTTTAGGGGGCATGCCAGGCCTTATAGAAGACAGGCTTAACATGTATAAGCAAGCCTGTGCAAATGCTAAAGCTGCTGGTGATTCCTCCAAGCAAAGACGCCTTGACAGGGGCATCAAGGTAAATGAATGATTGGAGATCTTACGTTTCCATATTTTTATTGATAGTTTCATTGATTTTTTGTTTTGTTTTGTTTTTCAGTTATTTTTCAATTATTAGATCTAGTTGCAGACTTCTAAAATTTGATTAACATTTACTTTTCTTTAGTCATAAAATAATAATATTTTTTGGTCTTCATTTAATTTTGAGTCTCTTCGTACAATCATCTGAATTAATACTCTTACATCATTAGTCCCTGACTAGTCTTTTGCGACAAGCCAAGGCTGGAAAACCTATTAATGAAGATGATATCCCTCCACCTGTTGCCATGGGTGCCACCAATACTGATGGGGGACAAAATACCACTGTACCAAGTGCTACGAAAGGTATAAAAAAAAATACTCACCTCTCTCTTGAAAAAAAGTTTTGAAATTATATATAATCCCAAATAAAGCAAATATTTCATCTATGTGTATAACTACTCAATTTAGTTATTATAACTGCCATAGTAATGGTGCCAAAGGAAATAGGTACAGTCTTATATTATTTGCAAAGATTTTTTTTTTTTATGGTTGAGTTGACTATCTCCTAGTTTATAGTCCAACATTAAATTATCATTAATTATGTACCATTTATTTTCAAAGGGATTACGGTCATCTTAGAGGTAAAGTTGTCTCTTGTAAAAAGAAAAAGGAATTTGAAGAAAGTTTTGATTTTTATTGCAAGAAATAAAAATACAATGAAGTGTCTCATTGAAAGACTTTAATGATAGTGTGGAGATCATCATATGTATCTGATGTTTAATGAAGTGCATAATGTTGTTCAAACAATTGGTTCTCTTAGTGCCTTTGTAATTTTAATTTAGTAGTGTTTAGAAAGTTCAACCACTTGAAATAAACAAGTATCCCCAAACATCATTTTTGTTCTCAGCACCATCCTCTCAGTCATCGCAAGACCCAGAACCAGGAACGTCTAAGTCACCAACACCAACTGCGCCTTCAGTGTCAGGTACATACCACAGTATTGTTTGATTTATTCTTGTACTCAGCTTGCCTTTTATCTCCTGCAGAGTATTAAACTTTTTTTTTTCCTCTTGTGGGTTTATACATCTCGATATATATTTCTCTCATTTTTCTTTTTTCTTTCTTTTTTTTTCTTTTTTTTGTTTTGTTTTGTAAACAGGTTCAACAAAGCAGCTTCTTCTGGAAAGATGTGATCAATACAAAAAGTCAGCTCTCATGGCAAAGCATGCAGGTGATATGGCAAAGGCAGGAGGCTATGTCAAAATTGCCAGGGTGATTATTGGCTTGTTTTTCCTTTTTTTCCATTTTGTTCTGGTTTGCCAATTTTTGTTGTTGTTGCTGGTTTTTGTTTTGTTGTGTTTTTTATGGGCATAAGCCATAATTTATTCACTCTACGAGATAGAGGACTTATATGATTGTGATGTAGTTTGTGTAAAATTGATAAATTTTGGTGTTTTGATTAGCAGAATAAAAAGTAAAATAATAAATCATATGCCTTTGATTTATTTTCTTTCAGCAATTTGAAACTGTCATCAAAGCCATTGACAGTGGTCAACCTGTTGATCTCTCAAAAATGCCTCCTCCTCCTCCAGAATTTTCAGGTAAAATTGATCATCTCTGTGTTTTCGAGCATAGGTCATAGTCATAAGTAATCATGTTTTATTATTTTTTATGTGAGCCAAAGTCCAGTGGCAGGAAAAGCCTTGATGTAGAACTCTGAATCGGGGACAACTTCAGCTGTCCTCCAGCATCCTGCCTGAGAAGGGCAGTATCAGGATGTACAAAAATTACCCTCCCTTGTGGTCTTAGCAATGGGATACATCATTACATGTGCTTTCTAGATCAGCATTCCAGGTGGGCGGTTTGGGCTGGTCCTATTATATGGCCGTGGGAGAGGGAGGCCGCTGGCTGCTGAGGAATAGCTAAAGTGACCACACCTATAGCATAAATGACATAGACCCAGGCTACTCGGTAGGCTGGGCTACCACAACCTCCCTGGACACAGATTGAAACTGAGAGATTGAGGGCCTGGTGGGTATTCTTTGCCTGTGGATCCACAAGGCATGGTCTATAGGGTCTAGTCATTTGCTTTCCCTTAGTTGGAAGTCAAGACAAGAAATGAAGGGCCAATGAATTTATTTGGGGCAGTCGATATTGGTTATTGAAGAGATGGCGTGGGGTCATAATGCAACCGTGTTGAGTTGTTATTTTGTTATGTGGAGGTGGTGTGTGTCTCTCTGTTTGGATGAGTTTTGTGCAGTGAAACAATCAGGTGGTCATTGTTCATGGGGCTGTTGTAAAGAGGTTTTGCTGTATATACAGTGCAGGACAGAAACTTCAGAGACATGGGAATTACATTCTTGAACATCTCAAACAATGATTATGAATTTCACTATTTTCTTAGTTGTAGCAATACAACTGCCTCAAACATCAGGACAGATAAAATTCAGACAGGTTGATCCTTATGTAATGCAAACAAAGCCTACATTGTATGGGTAAAGATGTATGGTATGTTAACTCACACACCAATCAATTTGTACTGTATGTTCATATCCAGAGGAAACCCAGTATCTGATAATCTATGAGGGTAATAAACGCTTTGGTCAGGTGTGAGCTGTCTTAGCATTAAAAAGATGTTGGGTGTAATGAGCTATGTAATGGTGACTAGGCTTTTTTTACCTTCAAATAAATCAGATCATGCAAATCTCAACGGATGCATGAATTAAGACCAGGCCTCGTCTTTGTGCTTAGACCTTGTTCTTTTCTTTAACTCATAAATCATGTAGAAAGACAGACAGGTTAAATGCCAAATTGTCAATCTGAATCATTTATATACAGATATTATCTTGTATCACCTCTTTTGTACTCACAGTCATTCTCTTTCCCTCAATTCTTCTTCTTACACATTACAGTTGCCCATTGTACTTTTGAGCCAGTTAAAGAACAACATTAAAAAGACCCAGTTAACAAATTCATAGATAAAAGGTCCACTCAATTTATCACCGGACGAAAATTATCTTTTGATTTTTAATGGAAAACTGATTGTCGGTTGTGCTGCAAACGAAGGCAATTAATGTAAATAACCTTACTTAAGGGTTAAATCACTTTGTCCCAAATGGGATTGGAGCAGCCAACTTTTTGGTTTGAAGCCCCAAGCACAAATGCTACAGCAGTGTGACGACTTTTCACACAAACTCTAAATGAACTTCCCTAAAATTATGTAGAGTTTTATTCTTCAAAATGCTGAAAAACTCAGTTGAACTATTTTTATCGACACACTGAAAAGTTGCTCTTTTATCACTCTATCACAGTGTTGAAAATTTAAGTTCCTTTCTAAGTCTTCTGTATCTTTGCACTATTTTATTCTGTTTTGGGATTTTGATGCCAAATGATGTTTAAGATATCCATATTACAGTGTGAAAGGAAAAATAAATTCATTTCAATTCCTACTTGTGAACTGTCTATTGATCCCCTAATTGTTGGCTAGTACAGGAAAATGAGGAAGAAAAGATTCTTGTAATGAATATTTCTTTCTTACATTCGATTGTTTTCCATGTTTTAGTTCTGTGTATATTTTTAGTACAGTGATTTTAAAAGTTTACTGATGAATTTTACAGGAAAAGAGGCGTTAGAATCTAAAGTGGCCCCACCAGTCTCTGTTCCTGTACAAAGATCTGCAAACCAGGCAGCTGGACCACAAGACTCACCTAAAGAGCCTAATAATCCATTTCCTGATGTTTCTGATGCTGGTAAAGGAAAATTATGTTTCTTCTTTCATCTTGCCCAACAATTTCATTTTTTTTCCATTTAAATGCTTTAGATTTTATAATGCATATGGACATGCATTGCATGTACCTGGATAAAACGCTTATGTTGTTAACAAACCTAAATAGCCTTATTCAAAGTCTGAGATATGAATGTACATGTATATATACATTCTTGGTGATTAGAATCAATAGTTCATGTTGTAGAGCTGTGGCTTCAGGAGGGGCTGGGTTTTGATCGCTCTTGGTTTTCCCCCTAGAGGTCTCCCAGGTTTCCACTCGTTAAGCCATAAGGAATGGGCCACCTGCAACCGAATTAGGGCACATCATGGCAGAACAGCTACAAGCCTCCATCGGTGTACAACAACTCTCCAATTTTTCCGTCCTGCAATACAGCCAACCAAACAATAGCCCACATCTTTCTACACTGCCCAGAAACTGCCACTCCAGGAGGCTACCAATTGGTCCACAGAGCCGACGACACATACTGGAAGTTGCTGACTGACTGTAATGTGGAGCTGAAAAGACTGCCCCATGAAACTACTACTAATATCAATGGTTCAGTAGTTGACCTTGATACCATCACTTTAACTCATTAAAGACGTGCTACAGTTGACCTTGTGAACTGCTGGGATGCACGGTTTTGACCTATTTTCAATCAGCCGTAACTTTTCTATCAGTGACAATAAAGACAAATGTTTTTTTGCATGTTATAGAAAAATATTTCTGCATTCTAATGATCTAATTACTTTTCATATCCATGATACGAAATACAGGCGTTTAAACAAAGTCGGCACAGCTGTACTGTTAGCAATACTGTGCCAACACGTATTCAATGAGTTATTGATGATCTTAATTTCCTCAATAAGCTTCTGATTTCTTTTTGTCTCTACCCTTCTCACCTTTCTTTGCCAAAGAGGAGAAAAGTTTGTTCAAGGCACCAGACGCCCCTAAAACTGTCATGGATGCTCTCACTCAAAGATTAGAGAAATACCGTTCATCAGGAGATGATGCCAAAAAAGCTGGAGAAGGAAGCAAAGCTCGACGCATGGGTCGAATTGTGAAAGTGAGATTTGCTTTACTTAGCCTGACTTGCAGATGTGAAAATCAACTTCTTTTCCATTATTACTATTTTGTAAGATAAGATTTTAGAAAAGGTCGTCAATAAAGAAAAAGACCAACAACAAAAAAAAAAAAATTGGAGATGGAATCAGGAAAATTGTGTGCATCTTTTTTTTCCCCACTACAGTCATTTAGATCTGTGTATTAATTATTCTTATAGATTACAGTTATATGAAACTTTTGTTCCATCAGCAATTTCTTAATGTTTCTTTTTATTTATGTTTATTGTCTTGATATTTGTAGTTCCATGTAAAGTGTTTATGTATATGTAGTATAATTTTATTTTCATTTACTTTTTTTTCTTACAGTATGAACATCGTTTACTCATTAGAAAATTATTTTATTGAGTGAACAGTTGACAATGTTGTTTTTTTTATGTATATATATATATAGCAATATGAAGACGCTATCAAGAGTTACAAAGCTGGTAGACAAGTGGATTTTGATGAACTTCCAACACCTCCAGGTATAGAACAGTGGTAAAATTCGAGAGAGAGAAAGAGAGAGAGAGAGAGGGGGGGGAGGGAGGGGGTGAGGAGGGCAGAGCAGGTTGGATAGAGGAGGGGGAGAGAGAGATAGAGAGAGGGGTGGGGGGCTTGGAGAGAGTGCGGAGATTAGAGGAGGGAGAGAGAAATAGATTGGGAGGGGGGGGCAGGGAGTGGGAGGGGTTGGTGGGTAGACAAGTTTATGGGCAATGATGTGAAGCCAGAAGCAAGAGGGAGACAGAATGGAGGACCATAAATCTGTGAGAGATTAGCAGAGTAAGGAATTGATTAAAAAAAAAAGAGAACATTGTTAATATATCTTCAATGCTTGTGGAAGCAGGGTGTGATTTTAACCATTTTAATAACTCATTTCCTCCCTTTTTGTTATGTTTTTGTCCCGTGGTCCATACAAGGATTTGCTCCAATTCCGGTGAATGCTGCCCCTCCTCCTGCACAGCCTCCGAGATCACAAGCGCCATCAGGTCCTGGACTTGCATCCCAACCACCACCGGCAGCAAGACCAGCAGCAGCAGCAGCAGCACAAGCCCCACAGAGAGGTCCATCAACATCCGCTGCTGCAAGACAGCCAGTACAGAGACAAAACAGTAGGTGTAATTTCTAAATGGTCGAGCCTTGTTTGAAGGAGTCTTATTGCTGTTGTTGTTATTGACAGGTAGAGATTTTTTGAGCCCCCACAATGTAGTTGATGTCCACCTGCAACACCACACAAAGAATCTAAATAAGGATTACAAGAAACACGAATGAATATCAGCATTTTGAGAATTGAAATAATGAAAGTCAGCAGAAGCCAATGAAGTAATTCAATTGACTGCATTCAGTTGAAACAGAAACAAACTGCAAATTCAAATAGTTTCATTGCATATTCAAACAAGATGTTAAAATGGACAGAGTTAAAGGAGAATTCAACTTTAGGGCAATCAATGCTGTCACCTACCAACAGGCACCTCTACTGTTCCAATAGAACATCTGAATTGAGGTTTAAGCCCAAGTTTTCAACAGTGTTTTCCTGCCCACATTAACATATCAGTGCCAGACACACAAGAGAAAAAATCCACTACTTATTAAATGAAATGCGTCAGAAAAAGCATGACTGTCATCAAGAGGAGATTGAATTCAACAAGATACTAGAGAATGGAAAAAATAAAGTTTGGCTCTTTGTTGGCAGACAGTTAGCACTATATTTGTAAATTTATCTCTCCCATCTCTCAAACTTGCCATACAAATGTTTTGTTTCCAATAATTTTGTATCGCATTAAGATATCCAGTTGTGCCATTTGGTATGTGCTTTTGCTTTGCCCCTTTGCTCATGTGGGAGCCCCGATAGCTAAACCTCATAAACTGTCTGTGTCAGTGTTTGAAGCGGTGACATCGGTGGTGTGTCCTTGCATAAGGCACTTTACTCCCATTATGCCACTCGACTCAGGTGAAAATGAGTACTGGTTCAAGAACTGGGGCACCAGGGCGCCGTACAATGGCGACCAGCAATGGCAAAATTGTTTGATTGCGTTTATGTATTTATCATCTATTAATATGTATGTATTTTCTGTATGATGTATTATGTTTGCTTGTTTGTAATTAATGTAATTGCCATTGTATAACACTTTCCATAATAATATATGGACCAATAAAGGTATATTGCACCCTTTTTTTACATGTTAATATTATATAATGTGCTTATTAGTACTTTAAGGCTTTAATCCCTGGAAGAGCAAATCAATCCATTTGCTTGGATGATACATCCACATATATAAACATTTAGAGGGGTTACCACAAAATACTCAATGTTTTATCTTAACCTTTTATGTCATAAACAGGCTATGAATAAATGAAGCCTTCTGTTTGGCCAGCTGATCTTATTGCTGTAAATGGATTTAATGCAAAATTTTTGACATCACTTTCATGGTTTTTAGTCCATCCTTTTATAAACATGAATTTGAGACTCTATGGCAAGTTGTTGCTGTGCCCCATGAAAATTAGATTGGGGATCTCCCTCCCTTCACTCTTTATGCTTCCTCAATACTTAATCATCTGCCCATGTTAGGGGAAGTTTCACCCTCATTTTTAGTTTGTTGGCTTTAGAGGTAAAGGAGAGGAGTGCTACAGGGCAGGTAATTTATTATTCAAGGATCATCATGATATATCAGTCAATTTTCATAGATCTATGTAGGAAATTCTTTCAACACAGGTTGTTGTTAGAACAAGGGGGATATGTCCCTAGTAAAAAGCATGTGTTCCTTACTTTTGTTTCAATAATAATAAATCAACAGCAGATAACTTTTACTCCACATCTTTACAGGCAAAGCAATCACTCTACTCTTTTTTTTTTATAGTGTCCTTGGTTTGTAGCTATTTTAGCATTTAATAGACTAGTAAACATGTCAAGGCTTTGTGAGCAATCTCAATATTGTTGGTAGCTGTTTTGACTTCAAGCATAAGATTTGACAGTCTCTTTCCAATGTGTTTTCAAAGCATAAGATTTGACAGGCTTTCTGCTATGTGTTTATTTTGAAAGTAGGGGTTGTGCTTAATATATTTTGTAATTGTGCTTACTAGGGATTTTTCAGTCTATTTATTACTATCCTCTATAAATCTTGATAGAGGGTCACTTTGATACAAAAGTAGAGTGTTGGACTATGGACCGAGAGGTCACGGGTTCGAATCCTTCGAGTGACACTTGCATTTTTTTCTTAAGCAAGAAAATTTACCCCTGTTGCTTCACTTGACCCAGGTGAAAGTGGATACAACTTCGGATGGGAAAGTATTCTTTAATAGACTAGCATCCTATTCAGAAAGTGATAGCTCCAATCTGTTACTGTCTGCTTCATGCTACAGAAATCAGGATAAGCTCCGGCCTTATGAAATGTAAGGCTTGAAAAGACTACCTTTTCTTTTTACTGTAATATCTTGAGATTGCTGCTAATGGTACATGGGAAGAGAGAGAGTGAGAGGAGATGAGGTAGGTAGAGTAGGAAATAGAATTTATCAATCAAACTGCCATGATCATTTTTGTTTTATTGTTTCTGTAATTCCCTTTAGCTGCCAAGAAGATCACATCAAGGGCTGAGCAACAATTGGCTTTCCTCAGAGAAAGACATGGAGAGTTCAAACAGGCTGCAGTTGTTGCCAAGAAGAATCATGACATTGAACTGGCAAAGAATTATGTGAGGATTATGAAGGTAAAAGGGGATTTTACACCTTTTTTTTTTTCACCTTTCCACTAGCTTGAGATTCTGAACATTCTTGACCCTTGGAAGTAGGTTGCTCTCATTGCAGAGCATAATATTCAGATATTGTATTGATTTATCTTACACATAGGCTTCTGTGGCAAAGTTTAATGGAGGGGATATATAAAAAAGAAAAGAACTTGAAGAAAGAGTATAATGTAGGAGGAATAACGAGGGTTCTTGTAAGAGAAGTTCCAGCCATACACTTGGAATCACCAAAAGAAAGCTATACTTGTCATGGTCTTTGTCATTTACCCTACTAGAATAACCTCCAGACCTCAGAAAACTACAATGTTTCAAGGTAAACCAGAGGCGAATTGAGGAAGAAATGTATTATCTTGCTATATTATTTCATATGTTGACGACAGAACTTACCTTGAATGAAGTCACATAGACATGATGTTAGTAGAGAAAAGGGGGCATGCAGTAGTTTCGTCCCAAGAGACGCTATGAGTGAAGGTGAATGTGGGTGAATTTATTAAAAAGTTTATTTCTGTGACTTCCATTTCTTTTATGTTACATTCTCCAGGGTCTTGAGCCAATGATTGAAGCAGCTGAATGTGGTTTGCCAGTTGATTTGTCACAGGTATGGTCAAAATTTTCCATGCAGATAAATTTATGATTGTTTCTATCAATTTTGTTTTTAAAATTGTGAAATGGTCCATAGGTATTAGATCTTTTATAACTCTACTGTTTGTATGTATGATTGCCTTAACCTTTAATTGCCACATTACATGAAGATTTGTAGGTTGTTGTTTTATTATTATTCTATGGCAGTGAACAGTAAATGAAGACAATGTGGTTAATCCAAGAACCTATTCTTGAATTTCTGCAATGCCTTTTACATTTTCAGAACAGTTTCAACTTTACTGTAGAATTTTATTGCCCACAGTGTTTCAGTATGAGTGTATTCATTCTATTGTATTCTGTCATTTTATGCCTATTGGTTCTTTTGTCTTCTTGCATTCTGATAATATTACATTGAAGTTTGTTCTTTAAATATTGATAAGGATATAAATGTCATCATTTTCTTCATCATAAAGGTTCCTCAGTCACCATACAACTCAGAAGAGAATGAAGATAAGTTTGTGGTTGTAGCTGCAGAGGATTGTGCTCCAACTGGAGACAGAGAAGAAGTTTACAAGACCTTGCAGACAGACTTGCTCAAGCAAATACAGGTAAAAACAAAAACCAACAACACAAAAAACTAGTTTTTTTCTTATTTATATAGTGTCAAGGTTTCATTAATGAGTTCAAGGTTTTGGGGGTCAAGTTTTTTATTTTGCGAGATCGGACATTTATTTTTGCCATGTCTTGAAAAATTGAATACTTCCTATACTTTTTTGTTTATGTATTATTTTAGAAAAATATGTGTGATTTATGTGGAGGGAAAACCAATCCTCATTACTCAATGTTATTATTTATTCTTTACAATCCCACATGGCTTCAATTCAATCTGTCATCTGCATTTTTTGCCAAATGTTGGCCCAAAATTTGCCAAAATTTGCCAAAAAAATTCCCAAAATTTGCCAAAAAATTTGCCAAAAGGAGACAAATTTGCCAAAACATTTGCCAAGCCAAATCAACACTGATAGCAAATATAAACATGCGATATGGAAAAATACTTGTATATAAATTAAATTATATATATTTAAAGGAGGCCTTTATTATTTAAGATTATTATTACATGTATTAATTACTGTAACACAAATAATACTCTGAGGTTTTATAGAATTCTTACTCGTAAAATAGTAGGCTATGTGGCGAAGTCCCAGCCCCCTCAATTGAAATTTGGTTAATGTGCCCTACACCCCCCCCCCCAACACACACGCACACACACTCCCACTCCCACTTTAATTTGGAGCCTCATAGACAAGACTCACGGAAGTGATTATCAAAGGAGCAGTTTTCTTTAACTTTAACTGCTCAAAGAAAGAGGAATCATTGAATTTATCTTAGTAGGCTACATAAAAAACTCGTCCATTGATGTTGAAAACGGCTGAATGTCACTATCCTGCGTCTTCTGCCGCTTGGCTGGACAGTTGCGGGTGTCAGCTGCAAGCTTCAACTTCAACGAGGTGTTTCATTATTGAATTTGAAGCCTGCATATCGATGGGGGACTTACTCGTGTAGTCCAGCACAATATTCCACGAGGTGCAGAACGAGAGCTGGCCACTGACATATTTCCAACTCTGGAACTCCCTGTGCCCCTCTTGGGCCGTCGTGTGCCTGCCACACCTAGCATTTGGGGATCGTTTTTCACAAGAAACCGATCTATGGTTTAAATTACCGGTACTGGCTTTAGGTCTTCCTGCGTGGACTAGATCTATTTGATATCGACAGAGGCGGTCGGGACCCATCAAAGTCCCCACTTTTCTCTACCCCGTCTCAACCTGTCTCTCTTATTCTCTCTCTCTCTCTCTCTCTCTCTCTCTCTCTCTCTCTCTCTCTCTCTCTCTCTCTCTCTCTCTCT
>JBCHJU010454309.1:0-12948 GCA_039654505.1 Plocamopherus imperialis
GTGTCACCACTTTGGGTTGATGGTGTGCAAAGGCTGTGTCACCACTTTGGGTTGATGGTGTGCAAAGGCTGTGTCACTACTTTGGGTTGTTGGTGTGGAAAGGTTGGTCACCACTTTGGGTTGATGGTGTGCAAAGGCTGTGTCACCACTTTGGGTTGTTGGTGTGGAAAGGTTGGTCACCACTTTGGGTTGTTGGTGTGGAAAGGTTGGTCACCACTTTGGGTTGTTGGTGTGGAAAAGTTGTGTCACCACATTGGGTTGATAGTGTGCAAAGGCTGTGTCACCACTTTGGGTTGATGGTGTGCATAGGTTGTGTCACCACTTTGGGTTGATGTGGTGCAAAAGTTTTGTCACCACTTTGGGTTGTTGGTGTGCATAGGTTGTGTCACCACTTTGGGTTGATGGTGTGCATTCTTTGTGTAGCCAGCCAAGCTGGATGGATGTTTATACCTTGTGGACATTTTCTGGTGAATGCCAATCTTGAGTTGAGGTATTCTAGGTTGTATAAGTTATAAGGTGTCATAGTCTGTTAAGGTTTCTCCTTGCTTTTTTGGGTTATCCATTGTGTTGTTGGTTCTTCATTATAATTTTTTCCTTTCAATTCTCAGAATTTTTTTTTATTCTAAATTTGTGTACTATTCTTTTTGCTTTTATCTTTGAAGCTTTGTTTATGGTTGCTGCAACAGAGTTGGAAGTTTTTTTGTCTGTTGCCTATTAGTTTGTAATATTTTGTTACTATTAATTGTAGCTTTGTAGATAATTTCTAAACTTAGACATCTCATGTTTGTTGGGTTTTTTTGCTGTTGTTCGTTGAGTTGTAGTGTCTGGTCTTGGCTGTCATTACTTTTTAATTTTTTTTTATATCTTTCTTTGAAGAATGTTTTTGATGTTTGGCATGCTGCAGTGGGATACTTGAAAGGGTGTTAATGTTAAGAATTGAAAATGTTGTGGAATTTACGTGTGGGAGGAAAGTGTTTATCATATTAATGAATTCTTTGTCTGTGCTGTTTTGCATGGATTTTGAGAAATGGAAGGTGATGTTTTTGGCCTGGTTTCTCTTTTTCCTTGGTTTAGGATAAAGATGAAGTGGATTTTAAAGTTGTATCCATTACTTTGGAGGGCTGTTTCATATTCTGACGCTTCAATTTTTTTTTTTTTTTGTTTTTTGTTTTTTAATTTTATACACTTCCTTGTTTGAAATTTGATTCAGTGGCTGGTTGATGGATGAGACACGTCTACTGTTATTTGATAAATTATAATATTCTTCTGCTTTTTTTTTCTTCTATCTCTTCAGCATATATTTTGTGAGCAATGTGTATCCATCTGGTTTGACGCAGAAAAAACGTGCCCCATGTGTCGAGCTCAGATCATCATGGAGTCGCCCGTGTGGAAAGACGGCAGCACCAGTGCTCATCTACAATGGCACTGACCACGGGCCTCTGACCTCACCGGCCGGAGAGGTCATCTTGCAAGTCGGAATGATATAAGTGGAGGAAAATATAATTTGTGATATGATGTATGTTTGCACAGTGTGTGTCCATTTATTCTAGATCTTCTCAAGGTGGGTTTGGTATACTCTTGAAGGGGGTCGGGGAGGGAAGGGAGGGAGAGGGGGTGGACGAATGCATAGTTTTTACACATTTTGCTGAAAGACTATAATTTTGTAAAATTTTTTTTTTTTTTTCGATTTTAAAACCACTGAACTCTTTTTAAAAATTTTACCCTTATAGCAAATATTTAACCACTAGCTTCCATGGCTGTGGCAAAAATCTTACCCATGGCTTCCTTGGCATAACTCTAAATGATTTTCAATATCATCGCTTTCAAACCATCATATCTCACCTCATACAACTGCAATCACCATAAAAAAATATGACTGTAAAGAGTAGGAAATTTCCTTTCATATGATATCAAATTTTAATAAAATTAATTGTAACCAATGAAAAAAAAAATGAAAATAAAAAAATGCAAAAATTCACATAAGTTTGAAAGCATTATTCATTTAATATGCGGAAAAAAATTGTCTTAATTGAGTTTTTCCATAAATTGAGCAAAACACAGTTCATCATACAAGTGTGTGTTACACAGAACATATCCAAATACAGTTTCTAGTCCTCGGTTTGTCTGTGTACGGATGCTTTTTTCACGGCACATGAAGCAATGTTTTTTTGGTCCAGGCAGATGGATGCGACAATGTTCAGTAGAGACTCTTGGGGTAGCTTATCCACTTTAGCAGGGTCTTCCCCTGGTCCCCTCTTCCTAGATGAACCCTTCTTGAGCCCTCAGGCTATCTCCAAGTGGAATTGAAGATGGGTTAGGGGTTTGTCCGAGGGAAGCCGCGGCATATTTTTGTATAAAATATATGCGTCGAGAGTCGCCACCTCCAATAGGAACCTTAAGTAGCACCTCCACCATTTTAAACTCTTCCTCCCAATTGGGTACCACAACCGCATTTGGTCAGATCTGTCTACACCTCCCATGTTGGCATTGTAATTTGTAGACAAAAACCAACTTGGGAGTTTGTTTGTTGGGTTTTCCTTCTTTGCGATGAGAGGCGGTGTTGAGGATCGTCAAAGCATTCATTGATAGTATTGCAATCGGCCGTTTTTTGCACCACCAGGTGACAACCAAGTTTCCTATTGGCTTCATTTTACAGTCACCTTTGGCTATTTTCCCTATGAATTCATTCGGCCAATGTTTCCTCTTAGCCCTCAAGGTAGCACATGAATAGGTTTCATGGTCCAAAAGATCTTTTGCTAATTCCACGGAGCTTAAAAATTTGTCAAAATAAGAATGATGGTTCTTCCTAAGACTTCCAAACCACATGATAACCCAATCCATTTGGTATATCAGTTGGATCCGATTCGCAAGCTAAAGTCGAGGGGAAACGATGAGGCCAAGTTGCAACAGCACCACACTTTTACACCCCACGGATGAGGCTTGCCCTTTATGTTTTGTTCAAAGGACAGATGGCCACAAAATGGTATCATGGCTTTGTCAAATGATAGTGCAACCCGAGGACTGAAGAGAGAATTGCATGCTTTTTGAACGGGGGTGATAGCAGGCCTTGTTTTGAATGAAGGATTGGAAAAATCCTGTCTTCCCAGGATTAACCATTCCGGCATCTTGGGATGAAATTACGATTGTCGTTGAGGTGTAGAAACCAGGATATTTCCTGGTTTTGGTTTCTTGACATCATGTCGGCAACACAAGATGACCCGGGGACTAATAATAAGTCTTAGTATAAGCTGGCACCTTGTGGATACCAAATGTCATATTGATGTAAAGAAATTCTTTCATTTCATGTACAGTCACAGGAGCACAGGTAGCATTGTTCTGACTGGCATACAGATTGGTCTGTTATGTTATGGTGTCAAAATGAGCGCCTCAGGAAAAAATAAAGTAAAAAAAAATCAAGGGGTGTAGAATCATCAATAATGTTCATATTTTCCAATTTAGGCCCTACCCTAGTAAGCAACAGGTCTATTTCAACAGGGTTTAGATCATCAGACCAAGGGATCGTGCTACTGTCATTTGTACTAGGGCCAGAAACCCCATTGCACTGTTTGGCCTAGATCACGATGTAGATCTAGATCTACTTTCGCTATCACTATCTGAGTCACTCTCGATCTCGAAAACACTATCATCACCTGCTGCAGGTTCATCAAAGTCCAATTCTACATCACTCTCATCTAAATCACCCTCAAAATCGTCAACAGAAGTGGAAACAGCAGTTGATTCATTCTGCTGGATCAGATTTTGAAGGAATTTGAAAGCCATGACTTTTGAAAATCATAGCTTGGCTGTCAAAAAACATATTTTGATGCCGTAAAAAGGAAACGGAAGTATAATTTTTTAAGTTTCCGGTGAATACTTGCATGAGGCTACGGCGCTATGTTCTAACACCTAAATATCCCGTTTTTTTACAAACACGTTATAGTGGGCATTACGGAATTCTCGGGTTGCGGGCGTTACTGGAAGCTAGTGGTTAAATATGAGCATCTTTCCCCAGATATGTAGAAACACATTTTTTTTTTTTTTTAACTATGGAGGTTTAATGAACCGTTTTGTTTTTTTCTCATTGGGATTTTTTTTCTGTGGGATCAATTTTGATTGTGTGTCTGTTGTGTGGAGGCCTGTCTTAGCATGCATTTGTCTCAAGTTATTCACAGAAAGAAAAGAAAAGAGGAAAAAAAAATCTACAGGGGTTGTCTCCAAAAACCTGTTAATTGAAGGAAAACATTTGCTGTGGCATAGAAAATAAGTGCCGGTAAATGACAATCGCTTTCTAAAGGATTTCTGGTTATCAAATCCCATGAAAATTTTTGTTGTCTCATAACATTTTTTTTTGTACACAAGCACTATATATAATGTGTCTGGAATTGTTGGATCTGACCCTAGATGAGAAAAACTGGAATGCATTTATGTAGTACTTTGATTTTATCATCTCTTTAAATTTTTAAATAAGAGTAGGAGGCTTTGAATATGTTACCGTCCAATTGCCTAAAAGAAAATATCTAAGCTTTATGTTTGGGTTGCACATTTAATTTGTGGGATCAGGGGCAGCCTGATGAATTATATTTCTATTAGACTTTGGTCAGTTTTTGCCAGCACCCCTTGATCTTAATAATCTTATTATAAATTTGTTTGCTTTATTATTTTCCGCTTCATTGCCTTTTACGCTTAGTCCATCGTACCTGGTCTTTTGATACCTTATGCCCCCAATGGCCAGCCAGACCCAGACCAGACGCAACAAAAACAATTATATGTGTGGTGCTCCAGGAAAACCCTTTACAAGGGTCAAATTTTACTTTCTTATATCTTTATACCATTTGAAAGAGGGGTATTTGCTGAACAGTTTGCTTTTTATTTGAAGTTGATATCTTTTACCGTTTATGAGTTATGGCCGTTTAAAGTATGAGTGGTGGGAAACCTTCAAAAGGAAAAAACTGGCTCTAAAGTTTACGCTTTGTTAAAAACACCCCAGAGGCTTAATTCCTGTGTTGATTAAGACATCCTACAAGTTGAAAAGTATGTTGGAACAAGCACATTGGCAAACAGATAAACATACACCTTATAATAACAATTGAAAGATGTGACAAGTTCACTCACAATGCACGGTAAAAAGATGATAATTATGTCATGAACACATGATGAAGCAGAAGAGAAAAAAAATGATGCAGCAATTTGAAACAGCTGTGATTGTTGAGTCAAGAAGTGTGATTGATGGGTGTGAAAGTAATATATAAATGTTCTAATGAAAAGAGTGACTTACGTTCAAAGTCTCATTCACTCATTACAACTCTGTACCTTGGCCTCGACATAGACCACGCGGGTGTGCAGAAGGATTTCTTCGGACCGCCGGTTTGGCAGAAGCTTCATCCTCTGAGTCGGATATAGATTGTGACTTTGTTGCAATGCTGATTGTTTAAGCTTTTGTAAAACAAACTGTAAAAGCAAAAAATTTAGGGAAAAATTAAAATCTTTTAATGTGTAATAAAACAAATTGTGGTTTTGCTCTTTAGACTTACCTTGCTCTAGTATTTGATGCTGCTGTAATGAGTTTAGCATCTATGGTGACATTCAGCACTCCCCCCACCATCTCAATATGATCCTGAACTATTCTTCTGGCCACAATGCCCTTTTCTTTCAAATTCACACAGCACAGGTCCTCGTTGACACTAAAACCTGACTCCACCTGTGCCTGCCCATGAGATAGGCATAGCACCATCTTAAAGATCTTCCACAGGTGGGGGTAGGAGGTCTGGCACAATTCACTTCAGAAATGGTCGAGTCTTGTATCCCTTGAAAAGGTGGAGAAATCTGCTGAAGCAACTGCCTTGTCCTGCATCTCATCAAATTCACGGAGAGCATCGTCAGCATTGTCTGCAGGAAATCTCCTCATGTCAACAAAGTGCTTAATACATCGCTCCAGTCTGGTTCTTGCTAAAAATGTAAAGCAAACAACAAAAATATGATTACAAAAGACAAAACCAAAAGTTTAGCGTTAAATATCTAGGCAATTATGCCAAATAATAGAAATCAAATTGAAAATAGCAGCCAGCCTTGCTCTTGCAAAAAATATATACATGTATTCAACCAACTTCTTGTTAGTTAAGATTCAGTACACATCACATAACTTGTTAATTGTTAATAGTGAATTGTTAGATAACAACATAACAGACAAAGATCATAGTCATATACAAAGGAATAAGACAATGCAAAAAATCACAAACTCACATCTTAATTCAGTGCAGGTTTCAGGGTTTGTCCAACTCAAACTGCGCACCAGCACATTGTTCAAGGGAGATTTATCCTGCAGTTTCTTCACAAGAAAAGTGACAAATACCCTTGTTTGAAGGCGGAAGCACAAGAGGGCCTTTGGAGAGGGTCCATTTTTCCGAGTGGCTAATTCCTTAAGAAGCAAATTGGCCTTGAACCCCAAAATTAACCTATTCTACAGGCAGCAGATGTTCAGTCAAAGAGAGTCGTTGCTTTCAGCATTGTGACTTCATCAACAGCTGATTTCTTCATTATCCTGGATAAAAAAAGACAGGGAAACTGGTTAAGTTTGACCATAATCAAGGAACAGAACGGATAATGCACAAATATATCGATCAAAGTGATTATACAAGCATATAACTTTGGCTATATGGGCCCATAAGCCAGAGGTAAACTCATGTACTTACTTTTAAAAAGACAATTCCAGAAGGGAAGAGAATCTATCCACGCCTAAAATCTATATCTAGTTACTATTAACAATTAGCAGATCTACTAACTACTAGTATAAATTATAATTAGATCTAGATATAACTACATTTATGAAAAGTAGACAATGTCAGTGTCAGTGACATAGAAAGTAAAAGCAAGTCCCAACTTAGATCTCTAACTTTATTATAAGGCAATGAACAATTTACACATAATATAAAGGCTTAACATTTGAAGCAATCATGGCTAATATTGTCAGTAATTTGTCCCTGATGCGAATTATAACTATAACAGCATTATCAACAAATGTACGAATAATGCCAGGGTTTACCACTCTGAAAATATATTAAGAAATTATATTCAAACACAACTTAATCACACATGAAGATATTGAACCAAAAATGTAATCACCTTGACAAAAGACGTTTGATCAACTTGTGCAGATCTTCACCAAGTACGGGGCCATGGGGGAACCAGTCTGAAAAGACTTCAGAAAAGGCGGACCTTCTTTGGCCAGGTCTCGGCATAAGGCGCTATAAAAAAGTAATATTATCATCATCACTATTAATTATTATTATTATTATTATTATTATTATTATTATTATTATTATTATTATTATGCACCTACAGGAATGTTGGTTGGTGTTACTCGGCCACAGACACACAAACTGATGTGTGTTTCGTCCAATGTCAGGACTCATCAGTGTGGCTAGAGCGTTTACGATCTTGTCATGCCTGCTGCTGTCAAGTTGTGAAGTAGATCTAGGCCTACCAGAAATCCCAACTCTAACGGTTACATTGTGAGTTGTTGGTCCGGACTGGTGGACAGTCAAATGGTAGTTCTGGACTTAGATCTTTGGCAACCGCCACAACTATCTAATTATTTACGCTCATCCTTTATCTTCGGGATTCTCCCATCTTGAAGCATGCCCCAACCCTGAACTGCTAGCTGCTTTCAATAAGATGACGTAAGCCAAAAATATCAATCAATAATTCCTCCAGTGGAAAAAACCAGGAAAGTATATTTTCTGGTTCGTGGTCAACGTGTATGCTGTCAACGCCCATATTCTTTACTTGCCCGTGGCAGGCCTCGTCAAAATGTTATGAGCCACAAGCAATTTAACCTGTGTTTGATTCGGTCTCTTGCTGCTTACTTTACCAGCAGGAAGAAGATGGAGAGGCCAGTGAGACGTCCTGCCAATCATGAACTTACCAGGATTCTTTCAAAAAGGGGACTTTAAAAAATTCCTTTGACAATCCATTTTTAGGTGATTGCCTGAGATGCCAGGATAGGCTAAGGCCTTTCACTCTGCACCGTGGTGCTGGCAAGACTTGTTCAGCAGTGTAAGGTGGTTTCACTGGGAGAGGGAGGAGGACAGAGGAAGGTAGAATGAAACTGGACCTCCACACACACCATGTGTGTCTGGTAAGTCATGGTTTTACACACATTGTGATCCACCCAAAAGCGGTGTCCAAATCATTTGCTGTGTGTTTTGTTTGTTTGTTTTGTTGTTGTTTTTTTCCAGTGACATGCTAGAACAGTTAACAAAGACATGACCTGCCCCATTAAAGGTACCAGCTTTATTCAACACCTTTTCACTGCTTTATACTGGCAGCAGAGCCAGTATGAGGCGTCCAAGCATTGTTTGCAGCAAGGTAAGCTATTTGTTCTCACCGTGATCAGACAGGAAAAAAAAAAAAAAAAGTTACCGTAACATTGTATGCACGACATTATTCACACTCTGTTACAGGCCAAGTAATCCTTATCCAGGACTTTGCGGAGAACAGAAAGGCCATTTAGACTGCTGAAGTCAATTCGGCACACTTTGGAAAAGCGCAAGTGACTCTTCATCCAACTGTGGCCTTTTATCGGAATAGCTTTGGGCAGCTGATACGTCATGTCCTTATGCTTTTTTCCCGATGAAATAGGGCATGACTATCATGCTGTCCATTGCTATACTGAAAAGGCGGTGGAGATTCTTTGGGGTGAGATGTCAATCAAGAGAGGTGTCATTCTCTGGAGTGACGGTGCAGACTCCCAATAAAGGTGAGATATATTGTTTTGTGTGTATGTGTGTGCATTCCTTTTTATAACACACTATCATGTGTGTTCTATATTCCTCAGGCTATATATATTATATTTAAAAGTTTCTTTTTCATAAAGTTTATACATGTATATACACATGTATATATGTATATAATTGTCTGGAGTGTTCCTCCTTCATAATAAAGCTTTTATCTTTCCATTTTTGGGGAAAAGGAGCTTTTGCTGACCTGTCCCTCTATTCTTTTCCGGTCCAAAGAAACTTCTTTAGATCGGAGAATTAAGTACTGTGTGTTGATGTACAACAGGTTCTGTCACCGTCCTTGAAAGCATCTGCCTTATATTACAAAACCTAACTCCCAAGTGCATAATTACTTGGCATATTTGATTTGGCCACATTGCCACAAAGAATGTGGTTTGTTTCGTTTGGTATGAACCGGAAGGCGGACTCAGTGGCACAGATTTTGCATCATGTATGACAAATTACCCTGAATCTAAGGTAGATTTCTTCGACAAAGCCATCATATTCTCGGACATCCGTACATACCATGGAACAAGAACAGAAATCGGATGCTGGTCACAACTCTACGATATTTCTGTGTGAAGCATGGAAAACATGTGGAGCAGAAAATATTGGAGCGAGGACACACCCAAATGGAGGTGGATAGTGTGCAAGAGCCACATGCATCATGAGTGATACTTGAACAACCATTCAAGATCATGAAGGTATGCTGGCCTCTTCAACAATTTCGAGCAGACCCTCTCTGATTCTACGCCATCCAGCAGTTCGTCATCTTCTCATATACATCCAGCAAGGCATCTTCTTCCAAAGTACAAAGTGTTCCAAGGGTAGTAAGAAGACCTGTGATGACTTGCTGGCTCATGACATTGAGGCTACTGAGCTGGAAAAGCATAAGTAGCATTAGAGGTAGAGAAAATCAAGGATGTAGTATGAAAAAAAAAAAAGAATCAGAGAAAAGAAAACAGATACAAGAAGAAATTATAATTTTGCAGGAGATTCTTATTCTCAAAAAACTAAAATTGGAGATTATTGCTTTACAGAAGTAATTTGTGCGTAAAGGGATAATATATAAATTTAAATCAGTATTCAACATCACTCCAGGATGGGATTTTTTTTTTTACTTGTATCTATGTTGGTGCTTAAGTTGCACTGATAAATTTGTATGTTTAAAAATATTATCACCATTGATATATGCATTCACTAAATATTGAAGGAGCGAAAGTTCATCATCTTCTCGTACACCATCCAGCAAGCAATCTTCTTCCAAAAGTAGGTGTTCCCAGGATAGTAAGAAGACATTATATGATGACTTGGTGGCCCCTGACATTGAGCCTACTGAGCTGGAAAATATATAAGTTAGCACTGGAGGTAGAGAAAATCAAGGCCGAGCACATAAAAGACCCAGAGAAAAGAAAACTGATACAAGAACAAATTTTGATTTTGCAGAAGGAGATTCTTATTCTCAAGAAGGAGAAACTACAATTGGAGATTATTGCCTTACAGAAGTAATTTGTGCATAGAGGGATAATATAAATCCCCAATCGTATCGTAATCAAGTACATGCTGACCATATGTGTATCATCATTATCATCCATACCAGCATAGTCGCAACTATTAGTTTAATACATCCTGCTTAAAGTAGTCTTATTTTGTTCGCTGTTCTTAACTGCTCTTTCCATGGGACCTGGGACTGTCTTTATAATGGAAATCGTTAAATTTAAAATGGAATTTTTCATCAATTTTGCTTATCCATAAAGAATTAAAATAGACCTAAGTTCAAATCAAAAAATGAGATTGAGTACATGTGTCTTGATTTCAAATTATGTACATAAATATGTAATTCTGATTGTTCAAATGCTTTCAAATCCACTTTTTATAACAAGAAATCAGCTTTTTTCATCTTCATATTTCAATTCTCTCTCTTATTTTACTTCCTGTTACATATTGTGCAATAATAATTCTTTACTTACAAAAGCAAATCATGAAATATTTACCAGGTGTCAATTTATGTGTGATTTATGAGAATTTAAAAGTAGGGTGTACATAATTATTCATTTTTGTAGAAAGGATCAATCTTATTGCACCTCTGCATTCAGGAATAGTATTTATTATGCAATATCTGAAAATATGAAAGCCATATAATTTTTCTATAGTTTTTTTTTTTTATTTTCTGGAAATACCCTAAAATGTGTGGTCCACGCCAATTCACGGTGCTGGGTGAGTTAAAGATGCACCACCTCTCAAAATCCCCAAAAAGGCTTAACTTGAAATGAATGAGGAAAAAAAAATTAGGTCATTGAGTATCCATTAACTGATCATGAATACACAACGTCATTGACATAAACCTTAAACAAAATAGTCACAGTGCATTGATGAGATGTCACTGGGGTGCAGTTAAAAACAGTGGCAAAAAGTCATCGTCTCAACGATGAGTGTGCCCTCAAAGACCAGTATACAGGGCGTAGAACGACTTACTTTTACAATGAAATTAGTACCACAAAATGCAGTTAGTATTTAGTCCAAAAAAGGACGAACTGATATTACGATGATGGTTAAAGTGAGTTTGTAAAAAAAGGCCTTATCCCTACTCCCCTATACCTGGCACACAATAAGATAATTGCACAATGTTTTCAATAGTGAGAGGGAGAATCAGGTTTCTCAAAAAGGGCTACTCTTCCTAAAGGGAGGATATTGGTTGAGGTGATTATGACCAATCCATCAAGGATTTACCCTGGATAGAAATGGCCATTAAGAACCAATCCACCAGAACAAGAATTCTCAAGAGACCATTTTTCTTTCAATCCTGGATAGAAATGCCCATTAAGAACCAATCCACCAGAACAAGAATTCTCAAGAGACCATTTTTCTTTCAATCCTGGATAGAAATGGCCATTAAGACCCAATCCACCAGAACAAGAATTCTCAAGAGACCATTTTTCTTTCAACCCTGGCAGGAAATGGCCACTAAGACCAAATCTGCCAGAACAAGTACATGTATTTTCAAGACTTTGTCGGCGGTTCATAAATTAGTTGCAATAATCCCAGTCTGTTGAAAACAGATATAAAAAAACTAGTCTCTCTTTGGGTGAAATCCGCTGATAATATATCCTGGAGTGGCTTGAGGGAAAATAGCCATTAATACCCAAGCATACCTATATCTTATGAAAGTTATGGTCATTACTACTAATCCCTCTTCTCCTTTGCACATTGTAGGAGGC
The DNA here is from genome assembly GCA_039654505.1 of Plocamopherus imperialis. Classification (NCBI taxonomy): domain Eukaryota; kingdom Metazoa; phylum Mollusca; class Gastropoda; order Nudibranchia; family Polyceridae; genus Plocamopherus; species Plocamopherus imperialis. The sequence continues at coordinate 11,993 of JBCHJU010454309.1, forward strand.
CGGGGCCTTTTGAATGAGGCAAATAATAAAATTGAAAAGGACGTTGACAAAACACCTTGTAAAACGTGAGCGATAATCTCGCTACATTGGCCCTTCTAAACTTTGTGGTAATGCATCGTGAAACTTGGCCATAATCTCGCTTCATTTTCCCCTAAAAACTTTTAAGACTGGACAAGTTGCAGTAAACTAAACACTAGTCTGATTATAATAATACACATTTGTGTAAGTACAATGAAAACAAGTCTGAGAAGTTGCTCCAAGGCCTGCATGGCTGGTCAGGGAGGGCACACTTGCCAAGGAGGGGACTTTTTGATACTTTTGTAACTACACGCCAATGATCGAAGCCCTGTGAGTGATTTTTTTTTCCCTCGTTTAAAAAAAATTTATTTCAATGATAATGTCTATCTGTTATCAATAAATGGACAGGGAATCTGTGAATGTAAAGTTATTTTCATTCATGTTTAGAGACTTGGTCTTTTTGAGAGGTGATGAATTTTCCATGCTGTCCAGTACAAGCAAGGAATATCATACTGCAGAACGTTATCCATGCATGGCATATCTTTACCAAAATCATGTTAAGGCCACGGTGCACCTAAAATTACTTTTTCTATTGTTGCCTATGAATGTTACACGTACACACCAATGAAAACATTACAATTTTACGACTGCGCTCTCCATGTATGGAAGAAGCAGCCTCTTTAATGCTTTTCTATCTGCGTATGGCCCATGCTACCAGGCAAAGCAAGACTGCCCCCACACAAACTGACATCTTTCACCTTGAAAAGTAAGTGAAACTTGTTTTATATGTTATGTTGTTGGTATTGTGTGCATTGATCATTTTCGATTGTGAATAATCGGATTCTAAAAAGATTAGGATTATTTGTTTGTTTGTTTGTTTGAAGTATAGCCCAGTACATCCAAAGAGGACGATCTCAGGGCTTTCTATTTGGGGTAAT
>JBCHJU010454420.1:0-12944 GCA_039654505.1 Plocamopherus imperialis
TGTTTTTTGTTTGTTTTATTTTTTGTCTTTTCGTTGCTCGTTATTGGTTTTTTCATTATTATTGATAATTGTGATGATGTAATACTGTTAATGATGATGATAATAATAATAATAATGAAATAATAATGATAATAATAATAATGATAATAATAATGATAATAATAATAATAATAATGATAATAATAGTAAGTGAAAATAATAATAATAATAATAATAATAATAAAAAAATAATTATAATGATGATAATGAAAATAATAATAATGATGATGATAGTAATAATAATAGTGATAATAATAGTGATGAAAATAATAATGCTGAAAATAACAATGATAAATTAAAGTATTTGATGTCAGAGGTTATAAAAACCCCCTGTCAGCATGTTAGCCTTCGTACAAAGAAATGAAATATATTTGTTCCACATTTCAGAAGGAAAAAATATGGACAAAGAAAAAAAATGTCCAGACAAGTTTCCAGGACATTATTCCTAGGTCATTTCTGAAAAAAAAAAACACAACTCAAAACAAACATCTGAGTTTTCATATGGTCTTTTCAAATGAACAGGTTTTCATTTAGAGAAAGTTTTGCATCATGAGAATTTTGTGCTTAAGAATCTTCTTTCTTTCTCTTTTTTTTTTCTTTCCATTGTTTTTCCCCATCTCCTCTCTTACATGCAGATTTCTTTTCAAATCAACATCCCTTTTCCAATTGTCTGCATACGACATGTCTCACTGTATGTCTTCTTCATTTGCCTTTGGAATAGCTTGATCAAATGATTTATGATTTTCTTGTGCAATTTTCTTTTCTGTTATTTCTCTTTCTGAACAGTTGTTGCACCAATTACGCCTTATCAACAAATAGTATGTTGTGTATTCATAGTGTATTTGATGGGCTTCTCATCACAATTATATTTGTCATTCCATTCTTGCTAAATAGAAGGTGAAATTATAAATATGAATCTCTGTCTCTGGCTATTTTTTTTTTAACATTATTGATATTATTGCATCAAAGTTTTATGCACATCCCTGTACATGTAGTTAGAACTTTATCTGTACCAAATTCATTATATATTTCTTTTTCAGATTATGAATAAATATCCATTTTATTACTCTTGTATAGGTTATAAATTCTGCCTTGAAATTCATCCATTAGTATCACTTTCTTTCCAAACTTTCTAGATTTGACATGACGCTGAAATGACATCAGTTGAAGTGACGCATTCTTTGGTTTATTTCTTACTTTATTTACTCTTTGCTTTACCACAAAAAAAAAAGAAAGAAAATAGTCATGAATTATGTTATTTTATTAATAACATTTATAATTGATTTAATTGATGGATTGGTTTACAAAGACATTCTCTTTCAGGGTTATTTGGGAATATAATGTTTTTGATCATTTAATATTGTACAATGTGTTTGTTGTGGTTGTCGTCTATTGATTGAATGATTATTTTTATCATGGTGCGGGGTATTTAATATGCTGGGCACTGGAACATTTATAACTTTAGAACATAATTTTGCTTTTTCATTTCAAAAATATGTTGTACACTTTTTGTCAGGTGATTTGCATTCAGTGATTATAAGGGTATAATACATGTTTAACTAATTGAATTTTGTTCTTTATTTGGGTTTTTATTGGAGGTTTAATAATGGTTGTACACACATCTCAGGTTGTTTTTTTCTGTCAATAAATAAATAACTACCAAGAATGATCAGGAGAGATGAATTGGGGCAAGTTTTGTGATTTGCTCAATTATTAATACCTACATTTACATCAGGCCAACCCATATTTTGGTGGGGATCGTTAAAAGATCAAATGCCATTGAAGAGTCATAAACTCTTTTAGAAAATCAACAGTTTAAGGCTGAGTAAAAGCAGCAATCTAGCTTCAACAGTTTTTTACCATTTTGTGGAAGGAGCCAAGCATAAAACTTCGGTTCTGATGAGAAAACTAGTAAAAGTATGACAGTACAAAAAGGGCTTTAATTTCATTGATATAACTCCCTTCCCGAGTCGCCCATTCACTTCTACTCAACTATTGTTGTATTACATTGGCTTAGAGGTTTTTTGTATGTTTGTTGTTGTTTTTTGGGGGAGGGATTTGGTTTTGTTTTGTGTTTGTGTGAGTGTGTTGTAATTTCATGCAAAAAATTCGCTCAATATTAAAACAAATAAAGAGAACATTGGTACAGGTGTATGTATGAAATAGCAAAATATATTGTGGTATTTTCTTTTTGTACTGGTTTAGCGACCTCTAATTCCTTTGACCTCACAGTGATTTGTATTAGGTCATTTATCTTTTGGGATCATCTTTCATTTTTTTTCCCATTTTTTAAATCAAATTGATATTTTTACATTTATCTCATTTACTTCTACCAGGGTGCATGTATTTTATACTTTGCTTGATTTTTGAAAATGTTATAAATATCAACTCATAATGTTTCGATTTCACAGGGTTTTTTTTCTGTATTTTCAGTACAAATGTTTAGTTTTGTATTACATGTTAGAGTGTGATGCGTATCTATCCAGTGACATAGAAGCAGAATGAATATTGACAATTGACTTGATGAATATATCTTACAGTTATACATAGAACATTTGTCACATGTTCCATCAATTTTCATGCCTGTTAGCAAAGAAAAAAGAAAAACAAAAACACCAGAGACTTCCTTTTTGTTCGGTCTGATTGTTTGAATAAAAGTTTGTCTTTTGAGTAGGGAAAGGATGGGGGGATTTTTTTTTTTTTTTGTCTGTTTATTTTGTCTTGGTATTTAATGGGGGTTCTTTTCTTTTTTTTTCTTTTACCTTATATTGAATAAATGTTAGTTGTCAAATAAGACACCAAAGAACTCCAGAGAAATGCACTAAAGGGTTAAGTTCAACGCAAAAGGCATGCCATTTTTCAAATTTCTTGCAATCAAAGAATTTTTCATTTGCCATTTTACAGAAGCGTTGAAGCGACAGAGTGTCGTATACAAACCGGGTAAACTCTTAAAACTTGCCTTGCAGCACGTCGGGCTGATAAATTAGCACCATCTGTCTGCCATGCCTCTTCTCAGTATTGAAATTTCAAATTGAAAGGGAAAAAAGCAGAGCTTTCTGGCATTGAATGTATCATGAATTGAACGGCACCATTATCATAGTATCATATTTAGCTCACTATGAGAAATGCATTGTATAATTTTGCAAATCTGTCTCTATTAAGAATCACAGATTTTCAGCATGGTTCCTTAACTTTTCAGAAAAAAAAAAAAAAATTCGGTTGTGGGGATATCAGTTTTGTTATTGCTTTTTTATGAGGCATTTAAGACTGTTATTTATGAGAGAACAGCATATTAGTCCAAGACGTATATCTTATGGATGGATGTATAAGTTCTCATATAGTGCAAATATAATCTTTTCTGTTGTCATAGGAGTTGGAGTAAGTGGGACATTGTTTTTCTTTAACCCATGTGGGTTTCTTTTTGTTGATCTTTTCGTTATTTATCTCCATTATTTAATTGGAATACTGTTACATTTGGAAATTTATCCCATGTATAAGATAATAAAGCATGGCTCACATGAGTTTAGAAAGCACAACTTTTTTCATGGAGTTATTCCCACCAAACCAAGATAGAAAGCTGGATTAAATTCTCTTTGGAAGGGGATATCTTCCCACAAAAAATGTTTGTAACAATAAAAATAAAATCCAGTCTCATGTCATATGGAGATACATATACTTTAGCGGTCCACAATTTTCAATGATTTGGCACTTGCATTTTTGACTTGAAAGAGGAAAAAAAAAGAAATCATAGCTTAGTCACTGATCTATGTCTGACCACCCAACACAGTATGCTAGTTGCTAGAAAGCAGGATTCACTTTTGTGGGCAAATGGATGAAATCATCATGAAACTTACTATGCACATTGACATGTGGACTTTGATTTTTTGTTTATGGCCATATCGACAATCACCCTGGAAAAAAATTGATCCTGCCAAAATTGTTATTTCGGCGTCGTACACCCCTACAGCCTCTTGTACCTCAGACTTAAGGACCAATTCATTTGATTGATCCAAGTAGAAGAGGCAAAGGTCAGAGGGGAGGTGAGTATAAATGGGCACCCATATTCCCTTTAGAATACTAGCCCAGGCATAGCAATTAAATTGCTACATGATTGTCAACTTTGACGAAGAGGCCCCAGAAAATTTCGCCATTAGATTTAGGCCCAGTCTTTTGGGATGATCCATATGCTGAGTTGTAGCCTCAGATTGATTAAATGGCTGTTTTATCCAGTCTTACAAACTTTGAACGTAGGATGTATCCTACCATTCTAAGATTGGAAGGATTGTGTCGAATGAAATGACAACCAGAAGCAAGCTTGTCTGACACCACAAATTTGATCATCCATTTGAATGCAAATTAACCTTAGCGTATCATTTATTTATACTCCCATTATAATGTTGGTGGTCAGACAAAGTTGAGACGGCAAAATGTTATAATGAACACACACCCATGTCCATAGAACTGTATCTTTCATAAATTTCACCATTTTCCACACCCAATACCTGCATGATTGAGGTTGTATAATTATATCGACCAAAGTAATGTCCATATATCAGGTGTCCAATGAGGCCAACAATGTGTTTATCTACTTCTGTATAATATTATATATCTGTATGTATTTTATGTTTCAAAAAAAGGTTCCATAATGAATTTAAAGAAGCATAGTCCATGGGATGTGAAAAAACATTTATTTATTTATTTATTTATTTTCTTTTATTATTATTATTTACCATAAATTGGTATTACTATACAGAATGTCATTTTTGTTTTAATTGGGGTTTGATTTTCATTGTATTATAATATGCTCATTAAACTTTCCTCCGTTTCCCAAATATCCACTTCTTCTCACGTAAATGATCATTACAATAGACACCGATGTCCTTTTCAGAATTTATGGCTCTTTCACCATTCTGTCATGACGAATAGAATGACCTTTTTAGTTTTCCCACCATTGACCAAAGCATGTTTTGTTTTTGTTTTACTTTATCTGCTCCCTTCCTCTCCTTCCTTCCTTATCTTCACCTCAGCCTCCCATTCTTCATTTTCATTTTACTTCAAATATCAAACAACACAAGGTGTTAATTTCCATGTTTTGAATTCATAGCACAGTTGTCTCCACCGAAGAGCATGTTGTTCCAAGAGAAATTTAAGTGAAAACCAGACTCTTAGGCAAATCCCAAAGTCAAAGGATTTTGGCGGGAAAATGAGGCAAATTTTGATCACCGGCCAATGTTGTGCTTGAATTAGGCAAGGGGAACATTACCCATTACCCTACTAATGTTGCACATTAGACTTGTGAGATACAGATATGATTCTGAAATAATGCCAGGCAACATGGACACAATGATGATCTGTTAAAATGACACCCAGGTGGCTTTTTCCATCAAAGACTCATGGTTTTGCCTAGTAATCATGCACTTGAAAGAAAATGTCCGTCAACCTTGTAATCAATAAAGGGAGCATTCGTTTTCATGATATTTATATAGCACATTAGATAAAAGGTACACATGTCAATTGTCAATGTTAAGTCTGGGTCCCTTGCGCTATATCATCAGTAATCAATAATGGAAACTTCCATGGACGTTAAATGAAGATAGCACGTTAGATCAAAGGTCGGCATGCCAATGTTAAGACTGTCACCCTTGTGCCATACCATCAGTAATCATTAATAGGAACTTGATCTTTCATCCACATGACATTTAGATAGCACATTAGATCAAAGGTCTGACAAAACAACTCAAGTTTGGCTTGGAAGTCTACTAGTCCACTGCATATAAATATGATGTATCATCAAGATCTATGTAGGGTGAACAGCCGAGGTGTCGTAGTGCTTTGGAGTCATGAAATTGCTCACTGAGAGGATGGATATTTTATAATGAAGGTGCACATCAAAGACAAGTTGAGTAATTTGTATTGAACAAGTCCACCATCAAAACTGTGCTCTTAGAAGTAGTATGCCTTACTGTTAGGTGGTAGTTTTTGGGGGCGCTGTCGTAAAGTGGCAGAGCGTAGGACTACAGACCGGGACGTCATGGATCCAGACCACCCTGTGGCACATGCGTTTTTTTCCTTAAGCAAGAAAATTTACCCGTCTTGTTTCACTTGGCCCAGATGAAAATGGGTATAACCACGGTCGAGAAAGTATTCTGCAGTATACTAGCATCGTATTCAGAGAGTGATGGATCTAATGTTTCACTGCCAGCTTCATGCTACAGGAACTGGGATAAGCTCTTGTCCTATGAACCGAAAGCCTTGAAAGGACTACTTTTGGTGGTGTTTTTACATGGAAAAATTTCCTCCTGAGAAAAATAGTTTCCTAGTCTTGGACCATGCTCTTAGACAGAGACTTAACTGTGCTATTGATTAATTGTTACAGATTTTCTTTTCTGTATCCTTTGAGTTTAAGCTTACAACTGATTCACTCAAAAATAGGTTAGAGCATTAGGCCTACCATAATAAAGTGTGTTTTTGTTGGGTTTTTTTTGTGTGTATGGGTTTTTTGGGGGATGATTGTATCAGCAAGCAACCATAGGTCATTGCTGTTTCTACTGGCATGAAGAGGATGGTCATGGATGTTCGGACATTTTTTTTCTTGGCTCTATGCATGATAATGGCAGCAATGAAATGTGAGTTTGTACAAAAATGGGTGTCAGGATATCTCATTGTTTATTTTTGTGTATGATTTAGGTTGTTTCTAGCTGTGGGTTTCATTTTGTTTTTCGTGTAAGTAATTTAATGGTTTATCATTTACATGTGTTCACAATTCTCCTATTACTGGTATTTTGTTTCGTGTTTATTTCATTTGTCAACATTAGCTGTACATGAAGGTTTATTGGCTTAAATGTTTTGTGAAAAAGAGGTTATTGTAAATCATCAGAATTAATACTAACAGAATGCCTAGATGAATATACCGAATTTGCAGTTATTCTGAGTTGCCAGTTTTGTAAGCAGAAGACAAAACTAATGATATTTATGCCGCAAAATATAAATGGGGAAAAGGACAACTGTTTCAATGTGTTTAACAAGAGTCAAATATTGCCAAACTCAAACGATGGTTGAAAGAGAAATATTATTGTCAGGGGGTTAATAAATATAATATAATGTATAATTTGTATCACTTAAAACTTTTTTTTTCACTTTTTTTTTCAAGAAAAATTAAGAAATTTATTTTAAAAGAATATTGTAATTTTGTATTGTATTTCACACACACACACACACACACACACACCCACACACACACACACAAACACACACACATACAGACAAATTTGATCATTGTGATGTTATCTCTTGTGATATTTAATCATTATTATTTTGTGATGATCCAAAAATAAATCTTATGTGTCACCTATACATTGCACATTCGTTGAAAATTATTCAAATGTTTGAAAATGAGTGCAACTCCAACTGGAGAAATATTGCATTCTTCTTAAGTCATATGGTTTTATGAATGTCAAATATGTTTAGAATTTCTTGCATGATAATAAACTGTCTTAGTCTTAGGTTGAAGTCATCAAGAAAGTAGGCCTACAACACACCCGTCTAATATCTCAAGTTAAGCGAAATATACTTAAGCAAGTCTTAGTTTTAGTCTTAGCCTTCATAATAGCTGGCAAACTCAGATAGCTGAGTATTCTTGTCAACACGCCAAAAAATACATTATTATTTTAGTATTTTGATATTAACATTCTACATTTAGGTTTCTGCTTGAAATGTTCAAGTATAGATTCACCCATAATGCATTTCAAAGCATTAGTCTTCAGTCTTTCCAGGGACTTCAACACATATGAGGCCGTATCTCTGGTCAACAGTTACTGATTTTTCTGTAGAAATGTAGTACATGTATAGTATTTACATATCATTAGTAGACAACATTAAATTTTCATTCTACTTGATCACTAAATTGTAGATAAAATTTAAAAAGCCCTAACATACAGCGTAAATTGTGCAGGTAGCTAATGATATTGAAAACTGAAAATGAAGTGTTTCAAAAGACACAAGTTTTAATTACTGAGGTGCAGACCGGTAAAGGATGCTGTGCGTCTTTCTCTCTCCATCTTTTTTTGAATATTGCTTTCAAGTGAAGATTCAGCAATTTGTAGGAGAAGAGAGAGGTAATGATCATACATGAAAGTCAAACACGATCCTTTTGCAAGGCATATCCCATCTGGTATTGCTGTGATGGTTGTGCGTATGGTAGGACCTTCTTCTTTTCTTTTCATCTTGTTTGATCTTGTCACTATGCCAGTTGTCTTCCTGTAACCTTAAAATGACTTGACGATTATCCTTCTTAAAGATAGCCAATCAACATACATCATTATAACCATCATTGAGATGAAAAGGATTTTTTTTAGATGAAAGGATTTTTAGTCATGAAAGTCATGTGATATGTTATCATTCATACTGGATAGTCACTATATATAATAATGGATATGAGACAAGTGCTGTAGACATGTCAAGCAATATTTTACACCAAAGTGCTTATCTGAATTCAAGTCAAGACATAGATCACGGGTAAACTGGATCAAGGAATGTGCTTTTTAATCAAGGCTGTTTAATGACTGTTTTTGTCATCTGGTGCCCTCGGACCAAAGCCACTACAGTGCCTTCCTGCCTGCGGTTTTCATATATATGTAAGTTACCGCAAACGGATTTTATGTTGTTTCATTCCGCTATCGTCAAAGTTTTGCTGTCATACTTTAGCTTCGTTATTTTCAGCAGTAATATTTGTGTAAGTCTAATGCATGTAGCCTTAGTCAAAGTTCCTAGAACCTACCTCATGCTCAAAAAAAAGGCTTTTTTGTCTATCGCAAAAGACTATCGCTGCTGAAAAGTAAAGAGTGAATAATTCTGATTTTGTGACGATTTTAGCTTACATGATCATTCACATTGTTGATAGTTTAGCAAAGATGTGCTTTAGAATCAATAACAATAGGATAGGCACTTTGAAAATGCATGGAAACATTACATAGATTTTTAAAAATAAACCGCAAGCACCCCTCTAAGATTTTATTGCAAGCCAAGATTAAAATTAGGAATAATTAAAAAAAAAAAAAAAGTAATGACAAAAGTTATTCCTTTTCTTTTCTTAATATTGAAAAAAAAAATTAGATTGAAATACATAGATGAAAGTAATATAGATGTGCTGTACATTATACGAAGAATGTCATTTTGTGTAACCACTCTAGTATAATAAATTATCTTTTAAATGTATTATTTTGGCTGTAGCATGTTGAATGTAAAATTTTATTCAATGCTTAAACAACTTGACTTTTCTCTTGGCCAGTTAACAATTCATTTTTCTGACTTGAAAAATCCTATTTTTCCCCTTTGCTTTCTAAATGCTGTCATACTTTAAATTTTATTTCTTTTGTCATTTCACCTTACCTTCATTCCAACGACCTCTCAATGAGTGACATTAAAAACAGGAGGTAAGACATTGTGGAGTTTGAACCGTTCAAGAAAAATGACTTTTCACTTTCGTTGTTGTTAACACTCTCTCAAAAGATACCCGTGAATGGCAATCAACTTAAATCTCATTTAGAGTAGAAATTAACTTTAATCACATTAATTCCTATTAAACTAAACACCTAGGAATGAAAGAACATACTTTCTAATTTGCATCTTTGCGTCTTTACCTTAGAGTAAATCAAACACAATGAATTTTGTACTCATTTTAAGTTAACATGAGTATTTCTCTCTCATTGATTACCTTTTTTTCCTTTGAACTTTGATTACCTTTTTATCCCCTTTTTCTTTATTGACCTTTTCATTTAATTGGGAAAAATAAAACTTGAGTTTGCTTTGTTTTTTGTTGTTTTTGGGTTTTTTTTTGGGGGGGGTTCGTTTATTGGGGAGGTTCAATATTTTTAATGTTAATCACAGAATGTATCCATGTGTGCCCTATTATCTATTTATTTTTCTTTGGGATATAATGTTATTAAAAGCATGTTGAAATGTTTATATATCCTTTCTTGTTGGTTGTAAAATGTGTGATTTTGATTATATGGTGTAATCTTAGGTGTGAACCTATTGTGAATATCACAATTTGATTAGTCGGCCTTCCTTGATTGTAATGTTGCAATTTTGTGCCATTGTAACACACCAGTACCTATAATATATATAGGTTAACATTTGCTAAAGATTGTGCCGTTGTGGATTTTTTTCATACAGTAGCTGAACTAAAGTACTACCACAAAATTGTGTCACAAAAAAAAATTGTTTATCTACATTCTGTTGTTACAATCGATAAGTATCCTCACATACAATGAGAAAAGACATTGATAAATCGTTGTGAGATTGGATGTGTCACTATTGTGTTCTCTCTTCTTCCTTTTACAAGTGTAACTTTAAAAGTGATGCATTATAAATTCAAAAATTTGCAGTTTGAGTAAATTCTATCAAACCATCTCACGTCTTTAGGGTACACAAATGATACACATTTCAATCTTTTCCCGTACTTGATTTCAAGGGATGAATTTAACAGTTACTGTTATGTTTAAAACATCAGCAAGCACTAACCATCAATGAACAGTTTCAATCCATGAAACTTCATGATTTCAAAGATTCATTTTCCCCCTTTCATCTGCATATTAATTTGATCTTGCCTCTTTTTTTATTTTTTATTTACTATAATAATTATTTCATGTGAACCGCCCACTTCTTTTATTTGTAATCCACATTTTTATTGTCTTATATCATCATACCTAGTAGCCCACTGCTTTTGGGATGTATCATGGCTTGTGGGCATTCCTCTTCATTTTTTTTTTTTCGATGAGTTGGGTTTTGGGTTTTTTGTTTTGTTTTTTTTTTGTGGGGGTTTTGGGGTTTGTTTTTTTTGTTTTTTTGGCTTTTCTTTTTGTAACATTCACTTTTCCCCCAGCCCTTCCTATAAAGGTCTGGTTTTATTAGATTGCCTTTTGGTTAGTTGGTGAGGTCTTAATTTATGTGGTTTGAACATTTTGGTATGTGTCGTCTCCTACCTGTTTTGGGTTTTGTTTGTTTTTGTTTTTTATTTGTCTTTATTGGTTTTTTTGAGGGGTAGGGAAAGGGGGCGTCAATGGAGTATGTCCAAGTTTAGGTTAGGTCTTTGGGTTTTTTTTTTGTTGTTGTGTTTTTTTAAAGAGGGAGCTGTATTTATTTCACTTACTTCAACCCTCTTACATCCATATTATCTAATAATGTAGTTTTAAAATGGAACAAGTGATTATTTACTTTAAAACACATTCCGCTCTTTAATGTTTTAATCCACAACTACTTTCTTCATTCAGTCTTTTAATTTAATGTATCGCTATATATCTACATTTCAGGCTACACTGTTTTCTCTTAACCAGCCATCATTAGACATGTACCTTTTTTTGGCTCTTATTTATTTACTTATGTCTATATCTGTCCTACTGTCTATACCCTTTATAATGATTGCTAGAACACATAGGTGGTACAAAGGAGGGTTCATGGGTATTTCCCTCCTGTTTTCCATTTTTTATGTTTTTGCACTGTGATCTGCATTAGAATATCAGAGCTAGTCCATGGCAGAAATTTTAAAAGTCAGTTGTAGTAAATCATATGTTGTAATAATGAGGAAGCAGAGACAACACTTTGAAGTCAAGATTATTGAATTAAGCTTTTTTCTTGACATCTTCATCTGGCCTTTACTAGACCTGTGTCTAGGTCTGCGTCTTGGGTCTTATTTCTGTGATCCATCCATTCGCCTCGAACATGTATTTGTTTAGTTACTGTACGTCTTTGGTCTAAATACATACATCACAAAATCACTCCTGTTCAACAGCGTGTATTTCAATTAATAAATCAATAGACAAATAATGATTGATGAAAGCATTTTTGATCTTATAACATAGATTGTTGTTAAACATTACAGTATAGCAAGTATTTCCTATAAGTTTTTTTTAACCAAATATGATATGAAAATCATCATCAAAGTCCTCTGTCCTTTCACATTTAATATTTCAAAGGGGGATCCAGCTGTGTTCAGCCCATCATAAACTCTTCAGTGTAATTCTATGTAAACAACTTGTTGCTTGTAGATAGTCATGTGGTTTTCCAACATTGGTGTTGTGACCCTCTCTAAAAAAGAAACTATACATATCCATGCATTTTCTGTTTATGCAAGAGAGAGAGAGAGAAAAATAGATATGAAATATGATAGTCTAGCGACAAAATTTTCATTTTTATCACTATTTTGTATTACATTTCTTTTCAGATCTGAGACTCATTTTACTTGTCTATATGTGATTGATATTATGTTGTATACTTTGTGGTGGAGTTTTAGAAGCATATTTACATACATTCTATCAACTTATCATCCACTTCCAATCCAATCAATACTGTTGCCGCTTCATGGTTCAGAGTTATATTGCAAGTCTGTAGCAATGGTTGGACTGACTTGTATAATATTTACAGTAGTGGTATGGAATGAAATTTCATTTTGTCTTTAAGGGGAAGGCAGTATATGTTTTATCATGTATATATTCTTGTGGAGGTATTTTATTCACTTTTATACTTTTTTCAGTATTGGTACATATGTCGTAAAATCTCTTTCAAATCAATTTAAGATTTTGCTGGAACATCTGAGTTGCAAAGATGATTTAAAAATATGGAATTTCAATTTGTTGCTCTTAGCACTGAAGAACCTTATTTTCCCTTCTTTTTCTTTTTTTTTCTTTTTCAAAGCATAAAGTTTAGAAGATGGATGTTTGTATATATAAATAAAGCTAGACTTGACTTTCTTGTATTTTGTATATTTTGATACATTTAATTTAAATTTGACAAAACTAGGATTTTCCTTTATTGTCTCTCTCTCTTTTTTCCTTCTCTTTCTTTTTTTCTTTTTTTTTTTTTTTTTTTTTTTTGGGGGGGGGGGGGGGGGTGGGGGGTGCAAATACTAA